>BLSH010188509.1:135806-151749 GCA_018402905.1 Glandirana rugosa | reverse complement strand
ATGATGCGATTGTTCGAAAAGAAAAACAGGGTGGAAGCATGTCGCTGGAAGTGATTTTTTTTTGCTTTTTTTTTAAGGTGTTGTTCGTTCTGTGCTTGCAGTGATTGCAAGAGCCTGTACTGATAAATTTGCAGCGATTGCAAAATTGACCTATAGATAGGTGAATGATGAAGATAGTAAAAAATAGAAAGGGGGTGTATTGTGGCCAAACTAACCGTAACTGTGTTTGGCATGGAACTTGAACTGATGCCATGGATCGATACGAATCGGTAGTAAGGAAGAGACACGAACCGATATGAATCGGTAGTGGGCTTTAGCAAGATGTGGGTCGACTTAAATTGCATGTGAACTGATTTGCTTCGATGCAAATCCGTGGTAGGAAATAACATGAGCCGATGCAAATCGATAGATACATTTACGATAATTAACGGCATGACACAAACCGATTCGAATCGGCAGAACACTAACATAATTAATGCGAATCGGTAGTAGGAAATGACATGAACAGATGTGACTAGGTAGTAGGAACTGACATGAACCGATGCAACTTGGTAGTAGGAACTGACATGAACCGATGTGACTCGGTAGTAGGAACTGACATGAACCGATGCGGCTCGGTAGTAGGAACTGACATGAACCAAGGCGACTCGGTAGTAGGAACTGACATGAACCGATGCGACTCGGTAGTAGGAACTGACATGAACCAACATGAGTCGGTAGTAGGAAGTGACATGAACCGATACAAATTGGTAGTAGGAACTGACATGAAGCGCTGCAAATCGGTAGTGGAATGACATGAACCAACATGCGTCAGTAGTAGGAACTGACATGAAGCGATGCGACTCGGTAGTGGAATGACATGAACTGATGCGACTCGGTAGTAGGAACTGACAGAACCGATGCGACTCGGTAGTGTAATGACATGAACCGATGCGACTCGGTAGTAGGAACTGACATGAACCAACATGAGTCGGTAGTAGGAAGTGACATGAACCGATGCAAATTGGTAATAGGAACTGACATGAAGCGATGCGAATCGGTAATGGAACGACATGAACCAACATGCGTCAGTAGTAGGAACTGACATGACCCGATGCGACTCGGTAGTGGAATGACATGAACCAATGCGACTCGGTAGTGGAATGACATGAACCAACATGAGTCGATAATAGGAAATTACATGAACCAAGATGAATCGGTAGTAGGAAGTGACGTGAACCGATGCGAATCGGTAGTAGAAAATAATATGAAGTGCTGCGAATCGGTAGTGGAATAACATGAACCGACATGAGTCAGTAGTAGGAACTGACATGAACCAATGCGAATCGGTAGTAAGAAATGGCGTGAATCAATGCAATTTGGTAGTGGAAAAAATGGTATGAACTGATGCGAGTCGGTAGGAAGGGTAACCGATCGGGAAGATAACATGGACTGGGTAAACAACATGACCGTTATGAATCGGTAAATAGGTACAAATAGGACTATGGTAAGTATCTGATATGGATCGTTTGTGGGGTAGGACATGCACCGATGCAAATCGGTGGTCAGGGAAATGACATGAACAAAGTAATGACATAAACCGATCAAAATCGGCTGAAGGGAAGGCATGAACCGATACGAATCGGTAGATAGGGTAATAATATGAAGAGAGTAAGTGACATGGTCTGATGCGAATTGGTGTGACTAGACTCAAATCAGATTGTGGTGAGTATGCAATGGATTCGCTACAAATCGATTGTGAGGTGAATGGCATGATCGATACGAATTGGTTGTAGCATGCATGAAATATAATCTGATACGAGTTTGGTTGTGGAGTGTACTATGGCCTCAACTGAACACACACACCAACCACCCAACTCCCCGAGGCTAATTGAGTGCAGTCAAGGGCCAGGTGGGTCTAACTACCACCTCAATCAGCCACAGAAGCCTGTGCAAACAATACATGCTAATCACCCAATGGATGCGGTGGCAACCCCCATAGACAGTGAATGCTGTGAGCAACAAAGCCTGTATCGAGTGATATTGGATAACGACCGACAGTGGCCCGAGGCTTGGCTCTGAGAATGAATCGTAAAATAGGCAGAGTGAACCTACGAATCTACTATACCTGTGCCGAATCATGTCGGGACACGACCAAAAACAACTTGGAGGCAGCTAAGTACAAAAGGGGATGCAGGATAGGAAACATTCCGAATTGTAACATAGCGTATGAAATGAAAAGGTTTGAATCCTACCTACAACAGCTAGTGAGAACCGCAGACGAAGACCACAAACTGAGAAGCTGCAACTGGTAATCGAACGCACAGATTCACAGACATGAAGTTAGCTGGGGAGAGCCGCCCTAGTGACATGTGCTATCGTGCACTGGAACCGACAAAGAGCATAGGGAGTGAGTTGCTTAAATACCCTCCGGGCTCCGCCCATAAATTCAGGCCACTATACTAGCCTTCCTATATATCACAGACCCAGAAACTCAACCCAGTCCCAGAAAAATAAGGGAACCTTTTAGGTGGTTTAACTCTCCAACACCCACCAAACACTGAAATATCAGTGTGGCAGGGAGATCTCATTGTTGGAACCTGGGATGGGCTCAGCTTGTCTCAGTTCAGCTTGTCATACTCCACCTACAACTAAAATATCACTTTTTGGTGGACTGATCCTTTAAGGCCCCTTTCACACAGGCGTTCCGATCGGGTCCGCCTGTCAATTTTTCAGGCAGACTCGAAGGAACCCTCCAGTCTCTTCTATGGAGCTGCAGATGTCAGCGGAAACATGTCCGCTGACACTCGCCGCCATCCGTTCTGATCCTGTCCGCTAAAAACAGAGGAATGGGAGCCCTATTCTCCTTTTGTCTGTATTATCAGATAAGAGGGCATCGGTGGGAAACAGACAGGACATCCGCTTCCATCCGATTGCCCCATAAACAAGAGAGGGCTATGTCCGCTCTGCATAGCGGAGTGAACATGGACCCGTCATCCCCCTGCTCAGCGGGGATTAGCGGAGAGGTGAATTACTCTGTGAAGTCAAGTGGAGTGAATTCTTCATCAACCGTGGGAAGTAAACATACCCAAATGCATCCTCTCAAGAGGTTGTTCACTGACCTGTTGCAATTATCCAGAAGCTCTGACTGACGTGCAGTTACTTTTTCCAGCATGGTCTTGACCAAAGCATTTTCTTCTTCAAACATTTTCCTGCCAAATCAAAGTAGAAAAAGACAAATAAGGCATTATGACATGGCAAAGAAACCCTATATCCTGCAGGATGTGGCAGCTTTTTTTATCAAGAGGCTAAAGGGATCAAATCTAAAGTAAAAAAATATTTTTTACCTACTTCATTCATGTGGTGGCTCAACAAGGGCCTTCTATGAATCAGGGACTACCTTAAAGGGAACCAACCATACTCCTTGCAATATTCTGTAGATAATTTACAGCTGCCCCCTAGAGAGACATTTCGTTATTATCAACTTAAATCTTTCCTGCGATCCAAAACTTGCCCTATTAGATGGGCCCCTCACACTCACCCCTTTTTAATAGTCTTGTCAAGCAAGAGGTCTTTTGTGGGGACGAATTTCTGTGATATATGCTTCCCTCACTGATCCGACTACCAAACTCTCATATATGACCCAATTGTAGCGGAACCTGAATTTTACTTAGGAATTGCCAGACTGGCAGGACGTGGCCTATGCCTTGTCTAAGATATCTATCAACACCACATTAATAGAATTATAAAACTCTTGCGCTGGTATCTGGTCCCCAACCGTACTGCCAAAAACACCCTACCTTGCCGTCTGCCTGCTTTTGACTTTGTGGGCAACTGGGGATTAAGTGTCACATACAGTGGAATGCCCTATAGTGACTAGATTCTGGATTAGATTGTTTAACTTTATTTATTCAGTGACAGGAGTAAATAATTGCAGATCCTCGGAGACGGCCCTCTTCCATAAGCTACCTGATGAGGTCCAAAAGAAATCTCTGAAACGTATTACTTATATGTTCTTGGCAGCACAAATTACTATTGCTAAATATTGTCAGCAGTCAGTTGTACCATTTTACTATGTAAGCATAAACTTAATTGAATTATGGTCAATGACAAACTCACGTGGGAACTTCTCTTTACTAGTTGCCTGTTAAGAATTTAATCTCAGAACTTAATCTTCAACCCCCCCTCCCCCCAACCTCTTGCCCCTTTCTCTGCCTCCCCTCTATCCGTCTTCCCTTCCTATCCTGACCACTCCTGTGGTTCTCTATCCGATTACTACTGCGACAACTTTTGACAAATGCACTAAATGGTTCTAGTCTTATCTAGGTTTTATATATATATACTGTATATATATATATATATATATATATATATTTGCAGGGCCGGATTAACATAGGGGCGATTGAAGCTGCAGCTCCAGGCCCCTACCTCAAGATAGGACCATGCCAGTGAGTCATTAATGCTGTTTAGCTCTGTGTGTGTACACCATTGTTATGTCAATCGTGGGCGGCGGGCGCTATTGTTATTTGTTATGTAAATTAATGGAAACCGGTAGGCGCTATTGTTATGTAAATCCTGGGCGGCAGGCGCTATTGTTATGTAAATCGAGGGCAGCCGGAAGGTGCTATTGTTATGTGGATCACAGGCGGCAGTGTAGTGTAGCACAACATAGAGACTCTTGTTCCTTCCCCACAGCTTTCACAAAATACACATTTCCTCATAACTCCCACTTTGTAAGCAAGGTTTGTACATGTATATATTTTTATACCTTTAGGAAGAAGGATGCAGACTCACCATAAGTACAGAGAGAAAACAATTACTCTGTGGGGTTTATTTACTATAACGCTCAGGCGCACATTTGCGGTACTGAGCACTATTTAGCACTAAAAACGGCAAATGGCACTAAATAGCGCCAAAACTGTATTCACAATAGCGCCCAGGCCCACTGTTAACCCCTTCACTGCCCCCTTAGTGTTAACCCCTTCCCTGCCAATGACATTTATACAGTAATTAGTGGATATTTAAATTTCTGATCACTGTATAAATGTCATTGGTCCCAAAAAAAGTGTAAAAAATGTCCGACATGACTGCTGCAATATTGCAGTCCCGATAAAAATCGCAGATTGCCGCCATTACTAGTAAAAAAAAATAAAAATAATAAAACCGCCATAAATCAATTCCCATAGTTTGTAGACGTGATAACTTTTGCGCAAACCAATCAATATACGCCGATTGCAATTTTTTTTACCAAAAATGTGTAGAAGAATATATATCGACCAAAACTGATGAATAATTTTTTATTTTTTTTTGGATTTGTGTTATAGCAAAAAGTAAAAGATATTGTTCTTTTTTGCAAAATTGTCGCTCTTTTTTTGTTTATAGCGGCGATCAGAAATGACGCAAAGGTGATCAAATACCACAAAAGAAATCTCTATTTGTGGGAAAAAAAGGACGCAAATTTTGTTTGGGTACAACTCGCACGACCGCGCAATTGTCATTCAAAATGCAACATCGCTGAAAGCCGAAAATTGGTCTGGGCAGGAGGGGGGTTTAAGTGCCCAGTAAAGAAGTGGTTAAAGATAATCTACTTTTAAACTGTGTGATAAAGTGATTTCTACACTGAAATATCTTAAAATGTCTGAGAAGAGATAAATTCCCCGTCTCTTTACTCCTAGGTGCAGAGCACAGCTGAGCACAACTGAGCATGCTCAGACTTGAAACTGATGTACATTTTGCTTCCATGGAGTAATTACAGGGCGCTATAGTAAATACCAAAATAAGAGCTGTGAGAGTTTTTTGGGAGTAAAAGTTGGAGCAATGCAGCCCAATGCAATTTTCCGCCATTCATTCTAATACCAATTGTAACTTCCCCAAAGAAATCCTTTTCATGCTAAGATGAAATGTATCTTTCTCTCAAAGAAATTGTCCTTGCAACAATGTTGCAATTTTCATAATCTATTTTGTTTTTAAGAATGGTAGAATGTGTAATCTTTTCATGTTTTGGTAAAATATTTTTTTCTCTGTCACATTCACTTGTTGATATCTATCTCACAAAAATATTTCTCTAAACTCACACAGGTGTCTTTACAAACCAAAAACAATACCATTGCTTATGGAAATTTGAAATTAGTCCCAATTGTTTTATTTTTTTATTCTTTCCAAATGATCTTAACCACTTCAGCCCCGGAAGGATTTCACACTTTAGGACCAGAGCACTTTTTGCGATTCGGCACTGTGTCGCTTTAACTGACAATTGCGCGGTCGTGCGACTTTGTACCCAAACAAAATTTGCGTCCTTTTTTCCCACAAATAGAGCTTTCTTTTGGTGGTATTTGATCCCCACTGCGTCATTTCTGATTGACGCTATAGATAAAAAAAAACTACAATTTTGCAAAAAAAACAAAACAATATTTTTTACTTTTTGCTAAAATACAAATCCAAAAAGAAATATATAAAAAAAATTTTTTTTCATCGGTTTTGGCCGATTTATATTCTTCCTCATATTTTTGGTTAAAAAAATCACAATCTGCATTTACTGATTAGTTTGCGCAAAAGTTGCCTCGTTTACGGATGATGAGAATTAATTTCTGGGGTTTTTATTGTTTTTTACTAGTAATGGCGGCGATCTGCGATTTTTAGCAGTACTGCGATATTGCGGCGGACATGTCGGACCATTTTGACACTTTTTTGGGACCATTGGCATTTATACAATGATCAGTGCTATAAAAATGCACTGATTACTGTGTAAATGCCATTGGCAGTGAAGGGGTTAACCTGGAGGGGGCGCTCTAAGGGTTAACTGTGTTCCCTAGGCGTGTTATAACTGTATGTAGGCTGGGCTGGCAGGGGGAGGGGAGTGATCACGGCTTCCATATACAGGTCACAGCCCTTCCCCCTCTATGAGAACGGAGATCCGTGTTACCGTTCTCTCACTGCGGGGGGGCCATCGCGGGTAGCCGGTGGCGATCGAGTCCGCCCTACCCACTCCCTGCCCCCCCTCAGACACAGTGAGCATGCGAGCACGCCTCCGGCGGCGTGAGCTCACAAACCTAGTTATCGCGGCCACCGTCATATGATGGCGGTTTGCCATAACGAGCCACCTTGTCGCCATCAGGCTGCGGTCAGCGGTCGGCAAGTGGTGGTTTTACTTCCTCTTTGTTACCCTGGTAATAGGTTAGTTGCATCGCATATTAGTCTATTATGTGTCACTTACCTGCATTGGAAGCTTGCGATGTCCCCGCTCCAGGCCGCGTCCATCTTCGCCCCTCTTCCTTCCGGGGCCGCGATCTCCGGCTCTGTGACAGGCCGGAGCCACGTGATGTCATTCCCGCACATGCGCATGGGAGCTGCCATTCGCAGCAAGATCTCAGTCAAGAAATGGCATGGAGGCCGTTTCTTCACTGCGCATGTGGCGATGATGTCAGCACATGCAAGTACACTGTATATCTCCTAAACAGTGCAGGTTTAGGAGATATGCAGGGAATCTACAGGTAAACCTTATTATATGCTTACCTGTAGGTTAAAGTGGTTGTCCAGAGTTGACAACCACTTTAATTTGAGCCCAAAAATGTGATATGTGTACCAACATCAGAAATAAAAATGTAATTCCCAAAAATCTGAGGATAACATTACTATTCTACACACACACAGCAAGAAACACCAAATAAGAATAAAAAGTTGAAATCACCGTGCTTAGCCATATGTACAATATATAGAGTCTGTTATATAGTCCTTTAAACTACTGTTTTGCAGGGAATAGACAAGTAAAACCACCCCAACTGTGATGGCAAACGTGCTCGTGCTCAAATGGACATAAGTGCTGCAACCATGCTTGCTGTGCCCCACATGAATGTACACTCACCCCTACTCCGGTGACCACCTATCTCTAGCGTGGTCTAGTAAAGCTTAGTGGGGGTGTCCCCTGTGGGCCTTTCCGGTATAGTGCACCTCCAGCGGTTACTCCATTACATGCGTCACCATAGATATGAAAAGAGAAGCTCTCATAGTGCAAATAATCCTCAGTACCAGGCCCATGATGCTCTTTTTTTTTTTTTTAACAGAAGAATTTATTAACAATTCAGCATTACACAGTATCTCAATACAGGTAGACAAATTGGTACATGTCTGGGTTAAGTAATCACAGATAATTATACATTAGTGCAATAGATGTCAATATACAGTATTACTCATACTAAAATTGCAAAGTGACGCTGTTTCACTACGGTCATCAATTGTACCACTCAGGCGACAAGGCCAGACACCCCAGGGGGGGAGGGGCAGGGAGGAGGGAAGGGGGGGCGAGAGGATAAGCCGCCTGACCCATGATGCTCTTAATCTGGCCCTATATATTTGTTTGAACTACCTATACTTACATAGATAATTGTTGTCCTTCTGATATGTTTCTATATTATGCTAGTGATAACCTGAGACTCTGATTTGCTGTTGCTAATATTTCTATTTTATGTGCTTAATATTTTCAATAAAAATATTAAAAAGTAAAAACCATATTTAATATTGAAATATGGACAGCGTAATTACTTACACTATACACACAGCCTCCTCACTGTGAAGAAAGACATTTTCTGGGGTCAGGATACCTTCTTCTATGAGTTTTGCCTCCGTTTCCTCTATTTCTTTAAGTTTACGGAGCTTCTCCCTTTCTGTAAGCAAAGTGAGAGAAAAGATTTTGTAAATTTCCTCATCCCAGTAAAAAAAATCTAGCCCTCCCATCTAAAAAAGAAAAGTGTTAAAATATATCCCCTTTGAAGAAGTGTGAAAGCCCTGGGTCTGTTTCACTATTGTCAAAAATAACAATCAACCAACAATGTGCAAGAATAAGCAGAACCTAAAATGCTCTGTTCCTAGGTCAAGTGACACACATAAGCTCTACACTGTGAGCACCAGAGCGAAGTTTTCATATTTTGATGAGCTGTCAACATCCCAGCGCACGGCTTTGAGTTGCCTGACCTTGAACTGCTGTAAGATTACTTAAGTAAAGCGGAGTTACAGCCATTTCTGTGTTTATTAAAAGTCAGCAGCTATAAAAAGTGTAGAAGTCCAATGCTTGAAATATTTATTGTGAAATAGCCAGATGATAGAGCAAATTGTAGACGCATTTCCCTCGAATCACCCAAGCTTAATTATTAGGCAATGATTAAGCTTGAGCGATTCAAGGGAAACGCGTCTAAAATTTGCTATTTCATCTGGCTATTTCACAAAAAATATTTCAAGCATTGGACTTCTCCTGTGGAGTGCTGCAATTTCTGTATTTTCCTCATATACATATGGTGGCGAGCCGAGGTAAGCACCTGCAGCTGTCCATTATTCCACTTGGTTGATTGAGCGGTGTGTACTACTTTCCTGAGCTTACAAAAAGTGTAGCTGCTGACTTTTAATAAACACACACTGACCTGTCCCACGGTGCAACGATGCAGCCGCCCAAAGCCTAGGTTCTCTCCCCTGCACCGGCATCACTAGTGTGGGCACCCGGCTGTGAAGCCGCAAGCTGTCACAGCCGGGTGCCCACACTGTGCATGTGCCAGTCGCGTTGCGCGTCCTGAATGGCTGGGCAATCTTCTGGGACCTGTGACGTGTCCCTGAACATTGCAAGGAGGGAGGGGGAGAGAATAACTTCCACTCCAGTCATCTAGGCAGCCCGAGCGGAAGTGGGAGCTGGGTATCTGTCAAAACGAGGTACCGGCCAAAAAAATGACATGCCAAATGTGGCATGTCAGGGAGTCAGGAGTCCTTAAAGCAGAAGTTCCACTTTTGGTTGAAACTCCGCTTTAAGACAGTTAGATTAGGTTATACACACTCTGACTCTCCAATTAATTCTCTCTAATCATTAGAAGCAAGCATACATTTTAGATTTAGGGTTAAGCCAAAAGCATACACATATGAAAGTTGTAGTTTTGCTACTTTTGTAATGTTTAAAAACAAGATAGCATAGTTGTAATTCACCTTTTTATCTTAAAATATTCAGTACCAGGGCTGGTGCAAGGTTTTTTGACACCCTAGGCGAAACCTAATTTTGCTGCCCCCATTGTCTCTGCCCGTGACTCCACCCCCTTTGCCTTGCCCATGTATATGGTAGAGGTGGCAGGGGTTGAGATTTTTGTGGCACCTCCCCACCTATTTCTTCAGCTGTGGTCCACAGGCCCAATTCTGCGCCTCTGGACCCGGCCTGAAGACAAATAGTGGTGGCACTGGCTCACTTCCTCACACCAGCTGTGGTCTGCAGGTATATGGAGAGGCTAGGGTAGTATATAGACGGGATGGTGTAAAGGGGAACTCTGGTGTAAGGTGGTCTCTGATCATCAGAGCCCCCTTACATCAGAGTCTGCAGCGTTCCCTCTTACATTACAATCTGCAGAGTTCCCCTTTACACCACAGTCTGCAGCATCAGTTCACAGTGCAGGGCAAGGGGGAACTCTACAGACTCTAATTTAAAGGGGAACTCTGTGGACTGTGGTGTAAAGGGAAACTCTGATGTAGGGGGGTCTCTGGTCACCAGATCCGCCCTCCTTACATCAGCATACACTATGGTAAGGGGGGACACTGATGTACAGTATCTCACAAAAGTGAGTACACCCCTCACATTTTTGTGAATATTTTATTATATCTTTTCATGTGACATGTGACAACACTGAAGAAATGGCACTTTGCTACCATGTAAGGTAGTGAGTGTACAGCTTGTATAACAGTGTAAATTTGCTGTCCCCTCAAAATAACTCATCGCACAGAGATTAATGTCTAAACTGCTGGCAGCAAAAGTGAGTACAACCCTAAGTGAAAATGTTCAAATTGGGCCCAATTAGCCATTTCCCCTCCCTGGTGTCATGTGACTCGTTAGTGTTACAAGGTCTCAGGTGGGGGTTTGGCCTGATGCGGCATGGAGTAGGACGTGTGTGCTCTGAGCTCCGTCTATTACTGCTGCAGAGCTATTAATCCTGGGACCCAAAAACTTCTAATTGAGCTGATTCAGCCCCGGAGGGATACCCTTACTTCTCCCACTATGTCCCTACCTAAAATGAAGCCGCACACTGTGGCTAAACTAGATCGTTATTACCGCCTAGAGAAGGAGAACGCTGGGAAAGATGGCGGTGCCACGCTGGAGGGGAAGGAGTTGGCGGGAGGTGACACGGACAGGGTGCTGGAGGCTATTTCAACTCTTCAAACTACCCTCACAACTAAAATTAAGGTTGTAAAAGTGGACATATCCCATATTCGTCAGGACCTTCAGAAACTTTGAGAGCGAGTCAAGACCTCTGAAACCAGACTGGGGGAAGTGTAAGACGCTCTCCAGCCATTACAGACGGCCTTTTATCGCATGCAGCTGCAGATCAACCAATTGCTCTCAAAACAAGATGATATGGAGAATAGACTCTGCAAATGTAATCTCCATTTCATTGGGTTAGCGAAGGGGGCTGAGGGCAAAGACCCGACAACATTCCTTGAACAGCTCCTTATCACTGCTTATGGTCGTGAGGCCTTCTCCCCCACTCTGGTGGTAGAGAGGGCTCACCGAGGGCCTGCTAGGCCTCCACCCAGGGGGCCCCTCCACATACCTTTATAGCAAAACTACAGAACTACAGCACTGCGGCTGGCACGTGAGAAATGCAATATTCCACTCAGGAACATTAAAGTGGCCATTTTTTCGGATTTCCTGAATCCAGCATCTCAAGTACTTCATGTTGTTCCCTGCACGCCATCGAGTTGAAGGCGACGACCCTGTGCTCTTTTTTGAGGATCCCGAAGAAGTTCTCACCTGGCTGGTGCGTCGAGGAGTTAATGGCAGAGCAAATTAATAGTCTACAATGCTGTGAGTTATACCTACAAGGTCTCAGGTGTGAATGGGGAGCAGGTGTGTTAAATTTGGTGTTATCGCTCTCACTCTCTCATACTGGTCACTGGAAGTTCAACATGGCACCTCATGGCAAAGAAATCGCTGAGGATCTAAAAAAAAGAATTGTTATAGAATAGATGGCCTAGGCTATAAAAAGATTTTCAAGACCCTGAAACTGAGCTGCAGCACAGTGGCCAAGACCATACAGCGGTTTAACAGGACAGGTTCCACCCTTTGTCCACCAGAGATTCAGGGACGTGGCAAGTTGTTCCCAAAAGATAAGGAATCTCACATAGCGTAATACTGTTGATCAGTTTTTATTAAAGGCTAAAAATATACTCACATAAATCACGTGACTTAGCGCATGAAAAGCCGGCATAAACACTCGAATACAGTCGTAAGAACAAGCGGTGACATCATCGCGCCCTCCCAACGTACGTTTCGTCATCAAAAGACGTTGTCCAGGGGATAGGGCACGCCGCTACGACACCGCTCTTTGTCCACACCCACACACCATTCCGAGTTGTAGGTGATGTTTTCTCCTACATATTTTCTAAGGGCAAAATTGCCATTACCCACTGCAAATTTTAGGAAATAAATATCTTGATATTCTTTATCCCGACTGTTACTTAAACGACATGGGCTTAAAAACCACTATATCAGGGCGTAATTAGAATCAAAACTTATTAATAAAAACATTGTTTATTTTAAATAAACAAAAAGTTATTATGCAAACGGCTCAAATTGAATAAAAAACGTTTACGTTATACCGGCCGTTAAAGTATCATCCGCAATTGGGACATCCCAACTCCCTTCATAATATCCCCCGCACGGTAATACAAGCCCAAATTGAATTTTATTTCCCCAAATGAGTTATGGTCAAATTGCTATTCCTCAAAAGAGAGGGGAAGCAACAAATGGATGGTGTATGGATGTTGTTACCAATCATAGTTGGATTACCACCTTAAACACCAAAACTTCTACAGATAGAACCTCTACCTGGATCTATTAATTTCTGCAGATGGATCACACCAACCAAAACTCGGATTGGGTTCACAATCTGGGCACGGTGACATAATATAAATAATTTATAAAAGTTAAAAAACTAAATTATACAAATGTCACGTTCCACACCAATGGATAAAATCCTAATTTAAAAATCAGAGTTACCTAAAATTACAATAGTCCTATGGTAACTAAAAAGTACAATCTATACAGCACCTATAGATTATGCACAGACTCACGGGATCAATTTATTTGGGGGATGCCTCACAAGTCTTATGCAAACCCAAAGGACCAACCTACAACTGAGGGATCAGGAATTATCTATAAACTAATTAACATCCACCTCTACATTAAGCCCATAGGGGGTGTAGGATCTGATCTCGTGGATCCAGGCCATTTCCGTTCTGGAAATAGTCCTAATCATCCAACTCCCCCGCCAGTGGGCCACATATTTATCAATCCCCAGAAACATAGTTTTCGAAGGATCTCTATTATGAACCTCTCTATAGTGTTTGGACACCGAATGGTTCTTAAAACCAGTGAGAATGTTTGTGATGTGTTTGTTAAGATGAACATTCAGAGGACGCTTGGTCCTACCCACATACTGAAGCCCACAAGGGCACTGTATTAGGTAGACCACCCCTTTTGTAGTACATGTAATAAAAGGTTTTATAGGATGTTGTGTAGATGAATTGTTGGAAACAAAGGAAGTTGTCCTACGCTGTGGCACACTACTATATGTACACACCCTAAATTTCCCACATTTAAAGAAACCAGTGAGTTCCTGAAAAAACACTGGCCTCGTCATAGGGGGATCCACCACATTGGGAGCTATTTTATGTCTCAAAGAAGAGGCCCCCTTAAACACTATAGAGGGATGGTCTGGCAAATTGTCACGTAGGACACAATCGTTTTTTAAAATGTGCCAATGTTTGGAGATGATTTGCCGCACTCTCCTAGCTCGGTTGGAATAGGTAGTAACAAAAGGTAAGACAGGAGCTCTATCATTCCGTCTGTCCTCCTCTGGTTTTTCTTTCAATGGATCAAGTGTTTATGCCGGCTTTTCATGCGCTAAGTCACGTGATTTATGTGAGTATATTTTTAGCCTTTAATAAAAACTGATCAACAGTATTACGCTATGTGAGATTCCTTATCTTTTGGGAACAACTTGCCACATCCCTGAATCTCTGGTGGACAAAGGGTATCAGAAGACTATTGAGAGGAGACTCGTGGAGGACACTTGTATACCCCTGGTGGGGTTTAATTACAGGCGCTTCCCTTATGTTCATCTGGTAAGCCTCTGAATTTGGTGGTGGTTTGCACGGCATGTTTCCAGCACGATTGGTGATCCTTATTGGTCAGGACATTTGCCACATTGCGGACCCCTGATGTGAATAGGAACGTTTGGTGTATATGGGACTTCAATACCCACGGGTCACCTCGTGGACTGTGTTCCGGTTATTTTCATGATCACACAACTATCTATGTATTTGTGTTTACTACTATTATTGCTCAATACTATATTTATTTTATATCCTTCATTCACAGCGCGGCTTATTTATTCTATCTAGATAATATATAATATAATATATTTATTGTGTATATCAGCTGCTGCTTCCTACTGAGACTCTAGCGCGGTATTGCTACCTTTTTAAACTTATATCCATACAATTATTTACTGCTGCTTTTGTTTGTTGTTACATCTATTAATTATTGTAAGTAGCAATCTTGAACAGTATGGATATATTTGAGTATAGCGCTACACAAGTTTTTAACCCTGAAGGGGTATTTGAAGTTTACAAAGAGGATGAAAATTACCTCAGTGGTATGTTTGTGCGATTAAAAAAATCTCACTGTTTCTGAGACACATACGCAGTGAGATATTGCTTATTTGGAGACGTATATCAAAAATAATATGGTCCCTAGGAGCTTTAGGTGGGAGGTAGCCCCACAGAAAGGCGATGAAAACCTTGAAGATTGGTTTAAGTATTTTAATTCAGCAGGTTTGAAGCTGCTTCAGTTCCTTATAGATAGGAAGAAGAGTAAATTATTGAGATTGGATGAGGAGATTAAGGCTTTGAAGGATAGACTGATTCCCTTTAAGAATAATGATGAATACCTAAATAGGTCTCAATCCCTACTTAAAGTATTGGAGAAGGAAGAAAGGGACCAAAGAGTTAAAAAGAAGAAAAAAATTAATAGGGATCTGGTCGACTATCAAAGTGCCTTGGTGTTTGAATGGCAAAAGAAATTACAGGGAAGTAATCATCAAAATCCTAGTGAGAATATGGAAGTTATAGAGCAGAATCAGCTAGTGATAGGGGACAGGGGTCCACCACCCCAACGTGGGCACCCTAACACCCCTAGGGGTAGACCCTTTAATGGGAAAAATAAATTTAAATACTATTCCCCATACAGACAGAATGGTAATAGAGCTCCTCCTGGCTCACAGGGTAGACCCCCCAATACCAATCTTGGGGGAACAATGGTTATTACCATGATGTCGGGGCTTCTTGGCGATCTAATGTGGCCCCTCATATCATGAGACTGGCACCCATTGGGGACCAAAGTATGAAGAACCTTACCATGGACATAACCAAGACCAAAGACCTCCCTTTGTTAGAAACCCACCCACTTATAGGGGAGGAGGTTCAAATATGCCTAATAGACAAGGAGGAAACAGACAAATAGTCCCCTACCACTATCAGAACGAGGAGGATACAGATGTCATCATAACAAATAGATTCTACCCGCTAAGAGATTTGACAGCAACTGAGGTGGGAAGGGACTTTATAGCTTTAAATGTCGTACAACCTACAACTACAGAAGTTAATCCTCCTAATATTCCACAAGAGATATTGGATAGAAATCTTATTGGACCTCCTCCTCTATAGGGCGAGTCATAACGTAACCCAGGTTGGGTTTTTTTATTTCGACCGGCTCAGGGTTTGAAAAGGCCAGGAGAGGAACCCGAGGGGGGCGGCGACGGGGACTTAAAAAGACCCAAAAAGTAGTAGGGTCTGGGATTTTTAACCTGAGTTTGAAAGAACTCACTAAGTCTGAAAAATTTCTTTTAGATCAAGGCCTCAAATTTGCCCCCCCCCCCCCCCCCCG
>BLSH010188509.1:103155-135796 GCA_018402905.1 Glandirana rugosa | reverse complement strand
TTTGCCCCCCCCCCCCCCCCCCAGGAATCTTAATAGATTTGAAACATACATGGATGTGCACAGGTTCATAAGAAAAGTCAACATAAAAAGATATCTAATTACAAACCCCATTAAAGAAAATAGGAGAGCATCTTCAGGATTCACTCATACAAGCCTAACAAATGCGTCTCTTTTTAACCCCCCTGGTGCTCTAGCTCCCTCCCTTAAGGTATTTAGGGATGTAGTCCTTCGGGATATTGAGCAATTCGAGTTTAAGAAGGTACGCCTGAGGAAGGAACTACAGGTAGGGCTTGATTCCTTATGTGACAACAAGGATGTTATAATACGCCCTGCGGATGGGGGGGGGCATAGCAGTATTAAACCGCAGTGCTTATATGAACGAGATGTACAAAATTTTGGGAGACCAATCCACTTATCAAATATTGGACTCGAACCCCAAATCCAGATATAAAGCCAAATTAAATAAGATTGTGGAAAGAGGACTAAAAGGAGGGATTATAACTAAGAAAGAAGGGAGTTTTTTTGATACCTAAGGCTACCCGCACTCCTGTTATTTACTATCTCCCCAAACTACACAAAGATCCTATCTGCCCACCCGGGTGTCCCATTGTGAGTGGGATTGATTCCCTCCCTTCCCGGGTGGGCAGATATATTGATTTTTTCCTGCAGCCGTTAGTGAGATGGGTTCCATCCTTCATTAAGGATTCTAGGAGTGTTATTAATATTCTCGCTAATTTACCCCCACAGAAAACTTATTGCTAGTGACAGCAGATGTCACCTCATTATACACCATAATACCTCACCGTCTGGGTTTTTTTGCAGTTCGATTCTACCTTGAAAGGGATTCGGATCTCCCTCAGGAACAAATCGAATTTATTATGGAACTGTTAAAGTTTGCGGCTACCCACAATTATTTCTGGTTCGACCAGAAATATTATAGTCAGATTAAGGGTGTCGCCATGGGTGCCAAATACGCACCTAGTCTGGCCAATTTATTTATGGCCCTATGGGAGGAGGATGTTGTCTATGCCCAGAGAAGACCTGAGTTGGTCCTCTGGGCAAGATATATAGACGACATCCTCCTCCTGTGGAATGGCGACATCCTGAGTTTGGAATCCTTTCTTGAGGGTCTGAACCACAACAATAGGGGTATAGAATTAAAATATGAGGCTAGTCCCCGGGAGGTGAATTTTCTAGATCTTAAAATAGAAATTAAAGCAGGCCGTTTTGTCACCTCTACATATTTCAAACCCTCCGATAGGAATTATTTTATCCCTTTGGAGAGTTGTCACCACTCTCCATGGCTCGGGGGAATCCCCAAGAGCCAATATATGGGACTTCGTCGCAATTGTACAGACTTTGGAGATTTCTATAGACAGGCCGATATTTTGACACAACGATTTAAAGAGAAAGGGTATTCCGAGGACTCGTTATGTACTATTCTAGAGGGGGTATCGCATATGAATCGAGATGATCTGTTGAAAGAAAAACCAGAGGAGGACAGACGGAATGATAGAGCTCCTGTCTTACCTTTTGTTACTACCTATTCCAATCAAGCTAGGAGAGTGCGACAAATCATCTCCAAACATTGGCACATTTTGAAAAACGATCATATCCTACGTGACAATTTGCCAGACCATCCCTCTATAGTGTTTAAGGGGGCCTCTTCTTTGAGACATAAAATAGCTCCCAATGTGGTGGATCCCCCTATGACGAGGCCAGTGTTTTTTCAGGAACTCACTGGTTTCTTTAAATGTGGGAAATGTAGGGTGTATACATATAGTAGCGTGCCACAGCATAGGACAACTTCCTTTGTTTCCAACAATTCATCTACACAACATCCTATAAAACCTTTTATTACATGTACTACAAAAGGGGTGGTTTACCTAATACAGTGCCCTTGTGGGCTTCAGTATGTGGGTAGGACCAAGCGTCCTCTGAATGTTCGTCTTAACGAACACATCACAAACATTCTCACTGGTTTTAAGAACCATTCGGCGTCCAAACACTATAGAGAAGTTCATAATAGAGATCCTTCGAAAACTATGTTTCTGGGGATTGATAAATATGTGGCCCACTGGTGGGGGAGTTCGTTGATTAGGACTATTTCCAGAATGGAAATGGCCTGGATCCAAAAGATCAGATTCTACACCCCTATGGGCTTAATGTAGAGGTGGATGTTAATTCGTTTATCAATAATTCCTGATCCCTCAGTTGTAGGTTGGTCCTTTGGGTTTGCATAAGACTTGTGAGGCATCCCCCAAATAAATTGATCCCGTGAGTCTGTGCATAATCTATAGGTGCTGTATAGATTGTACTTTTTAGTTACCATAGGACTATTGTAATTTTAGGTAACTCTGATTTTTAAATTAGGATTTTATCCATTGGTGTGGAACGTGACATTTGTATAATGTAGTTTTTTAACTTTTATACGTTATTTATATTATGTCACCGTGCCCAGATTGTGAACCCAATCCGAGTTTTGGTTGGTGGGATCCATCTGCAGAATTTAAGTTTCTATCTTAAGAGTTTCTATCTGTAGAAGTTTTGGTGTTTAAGGTGGCAATCCAACTATGATTGGTAACAACATCCATACACCATCCATTTGTTGCCTCCCCTCTCTTTTGAGGAATATCAATTTGACCATAACTCATATGGGGAAATAAAATTAAATTTGGGCTTGTATTACCGTGCAGGGGATATTATGAAGGGAGTTGGGATGTCCCAATTGCGGATGATAGTTTAACGGCTGGTATAACGTAAAAGTTTTTTATTAAATTTGAGCCGTTTGTATAATAACTTTTTGTTTATTTAAAAGAAACAATGTTTTTATTAATAAGTTTTGATTCTAATTACGCCCTGATATAGTGTTTTTTAAGCCCATGTCATTTAAGTAACAGTCGGGATAAAGAATATCAAGATATTTATGTCCTAAAATTTACCGTGGGTAATGGCAATTTTGCCCTTAGAAAATATGGAGGAGAAAACATCACCTACAACTCGGAATGGTGTGTGGGTGTGGATAAAGAGCGGCGTCGTGGCGGCGCGCCCTATCCCCTGGACGACATCTTTTGATGACGAAACATACGTCGGGAGGTCGCGCTGACGTCACCGCTTGTTCTTACGACTGTATTCAAGTGTTTATGCCGCCTTTTCATGCGCTAAGTCACGTGATTTATGTGAGTATATTTTTAGCCTTTAATAAAAACTGATCGACAGTATTACGCTATGTGAGATACCTTATCTTTTGGGAACAACTTGCCACGTCCCTGAATCTCTGGTGGACAAAAGGTATCAGAAGACTATTGAGAGGAGACTCGTGGAGGACACTTGTATACCCCTGGTGGGGTTTAATTACAGGCACTTCCTTTATGTTCATCTGGTAAGACTCTCAATTTGGTGGTGGTTTGCACGGCATGTTTCCAGCACGATTGGTGATCCTTATTGGTCAGGACATTTACCACATTGCGGACCCCTGATGTGAATAGGAACGTTTGGTGTATATGGGACTTCAATACCCATGGGTCACCTAGTGGACTGTGTTCTGGTTATTTTCATGATCACACAACTATCTATGTATTTGTGTTTACTACTATTATTGCTCAATACTATATTTATTTTCTATCCTTCATTCACAGTGCGGCTTATTTATTCTATTTAGATAATATATTTATTGTGTATATCAGCTGCTGCTTCCTACTGAGACTCTAGTGCGGTATTGCTACCTTTTTAAACATGAATGCCAACATGTACTGTGACATACTGAAGTAGAGCATGTTCCCCTCCCTTCAGAGACTGGGCCGCAGGGCAGTATTCCAACATAACGACCCAAAACACACCTCCAAGACAACCACTTCCTTGCTAAAGAAGCTGAGGGTAAAGGTGATGGACTGGCCAAGCATGTCTCCAGAACTAAACCCTATTGAGCATCTGTTGGGCATCCTCAAGCAGAAGGTGGAGGAGCACAAGTTCTCTAACATCCACCAGCTCTGTGATGGCATCATAGAGGAGTGGAAGAAGACTCCAGTGGCAACCTGTGAAGCTCTGTTGAACTCCATGTCCAAGAGGGTTAAGTCAGTGCTGGAAAATAATGGTGGCCATACAAAATATTGACATGTTGGGCCCAATTTGGACATTTTCACTTAGGGGTGTACTCACTTTTGTTGCCAGCGGTTTAGACATTAATGGCTGTGTGTTGAGTTATTTTGAGGGGACAGCATATTTACACTGTTATGCAAGCTGTACACTCACTACTACTAGCCATGGCCCTTGTTGGGCCCCTTGTACTTCACACTGTCGACCACTGTGTTTGTCGAGTGTCCCCCATGCCAATCTGCTGGGTTTCCTCTTTGGCTCTTCAGCCCAACTGCCAAACTTTCTCTCTCCCAAGCATCACCCCTTCTCTCTGGGTTCCTAGCTTGACTTCTGCTGAAGTTTTTCCACTGTCCCTGACACGTCTAAAAGGCTACTCTGGTACTCCCTCTAGGACTCTGGCCTCCGATAACAGGAGCGTTGTCCCTTGAGGGCGACAGTTTCCCCTTTACCTCTGGCGCTGGTTCAAGCTTTGCCTTCGGAGACAGGAATAGTTGTCCTCCACTAGCAACTCTGTCCCTTCACCTCTGAAAAGAGAGGTCCTCCGGCCGGTAGGGTAAGGTCAGACTTTCGACATGAAGCCCTGGACCTCTGCTACCGCTGCCCGGCCTAGCAGACAGGAACTCCCGGATAGGCCTCAAGCTTCTGGCCTAGCAGCTGCTAGCTTTTAACACATGTCCTCCCAGACAGCCGTCCAGGTGTCACAGAACAGCCATCACCTGACTCCTCCCAAATATATAGGCTCTCCCAGCAGGCATGGGGCCCAAGAAAAGCCCTGCCCATTGGCTGAAGCAGCCTACCATTCATATTCCAAGTTCATGTGCACCTTGTTAATCCAATGCCATCCGCAACAGTGCCACCCAATGGCAGAGGGAGTGCCCCTCCCCCCAGCTTGCACAGACTTTTAAAAGATTTTTTATTATGGAACAGCGAAGGCTGTTCCATAATAAAAAATATTTTAAAAGTCTCTGCAAGCTGGTGTGGCGCTCCCATCCTTTCAAAACCTCAATGAACCCCTCTTGGGGTCCAGCAAGACCCCACAGTTGCTGGTGAGCAGCCTCTATGACCTCAAACCACCTATTCCGCCAAAACACATCCGCATAAGGTTCAGCGCTCCTACATCACGAAGAGTGCATGTACCCAATGGCAGAGGAGAGAGATGCACCAAACCCAGAGTTAGGAAAAGAGTCAGAAGATCCCTTAACAATTTGGCCAGGTCATTTACCGCTCAGCAAACTAAATTTAACAGCACCCCCTTGTAGACCAGGGTGCTACATTTACATTGTAGCAAAATGTCATTTCTTCAGTCAAATCCCTCTGATGAGTCACGTGAACCTGTGACATAATGTGTAGGGGAGAGGCATACTGGTTGGACAAGACACTGTGGGGTTGATTTACTAAAACTGGAGAGTGCAAAATCTAGTGCAGCTCTGCACAGAAAGCAATCAGCTTCCATTTTTTTGTCAAAGCTTAATTGAATGAGCTGAAATTAGAAGCTGATTGGCTACCATTCACAGCTGCACCAGACTTTGCACTCTCCAGTTTTAGTAAATCAACACCTTTAAATTAGCCAGAGAAGTACGATTTTGGTGCGGTACCGTGGATTAAAATTAGTTTATGCTGTATACAGTTGGTGCACTGAAGCACCTACCAAATGTGAGTGATGCACTTTATTTTAATAAATATTACATTGTTTTAAAAACGATATAAGCACTATATGGAGCTTTTTTCCACATATATTGGGATATAACTGGAGCAACATTGATGGAGTAGTAAGGAGGAAAAGCAATACCCACTAATCCAGGAGAGACTAAAAAGCGTATTTTGACTGAACTTAAGCTGAGTGAATTTCTTATGGGGGGCACAGTGGGGATTGCATATAAGGCACGTTCATTGAGGACATTTGAAGACACAGGAATTTTTGTATCTTTTGGACACTTTATTTTAGCTACAGACTTTATTGTTAGGGATGGGCGAACGGTTCGGCCCGAGCATAAGTTTGGGCCGAACTTTTGCTGTTCAGTCATTTGGCGAACATCCAAACAAACGGACGTTCTGCAGTAATATGTTATACTTATTCAGTCCCCATTTTGTATCCAGAAGCCATTTCAAAGTAGTTAAATGCTGTATAAATGCTCTCACACACATTTCCCACCAGCTAAGCAAGTTTTGAGTTTTGATTTCTCGTAAAACATGTGATTTCCCCGAAATGACGATTATGTATCTGCTAGCCAAGTTCCATTTTCGTCATATGTTTTGTCTATCATTTTGTTATGTATTATGTTATGTTTGTTATGTATTCCTGACTAGCACAAAGTAACTATATAAACTGTAGAGAATAAAGCACAAATCAGATCACTCTGAGCAACAGCACTGCAAGTCTGTGTCTCGTTAATCAGATAGATCTCCAGGCCTGCTAAGACGAGGACCAACTCAGGCAGGGCTATCAGTCTATCTGACCCAAGACAAGGGTACCCCCCAACAAACTGGCGTAGTCGGCAGGATAGTCAAAACAACTGTCCGGTAAGTGTAAACATTTTATTTTGCCTTGCCGTGACCTGTGTTCACGACTATCCTTAGTTTAAAAGATCTGTGCGGGGTAAAGATAGATTTAAGGTGTTCGGGGAACACGAAAATAGACTCTGGGTGGGTCTAAGTCCTGAGTGACTATTAGGTCCTGAGTGACCAAAAAGAAATTTAAAGCCGTACACATATATGAAATAGACTGACAGGTTGAGTCCGATATCTCAGATCCTCTTTGCTTGTCTTTCTATCTCTTAGAGTATAAGAAATGATGTTTAAAGTATAAGAATACGAATTGTAAATGTCGGGTAAGTGCATGAATGTGTAAGTGGTGTTTTATTCTGTTATCAGGGAAGCAGAACATATTAGTTAGCAACTGTACCTGGGGGTTACCACCAAGGAATTGGGAAGGATCCTTTATTTAGAGAGGGCAAACCGAGGGTCCAAGTAGGGCAAGCGGGACATATTTTTCTTGTCTGTCCCAAATCACTGTCACAAATAGACCCCTCGGACCTTTATAAATAATGGGTACCAAACAAACGAAACCGCCTCCCCCCGAACCTGGCGAGACATGTAAAACATATGTAGCACGGGTCTCGGGAGGATACCTTTATATTAATCCATGGGTGGACAATTTAGCAGGGTGGACAGAAATAATGGGCAGTGTTGATCCTTTTCCCCGGGAGGGTGACAATGAAACTTTTCATATAGACATGATCAAAGGTCTTTGTTTTGGTGATAGACAGGCTTTTCCATGGTACCAGGGTGGCCCAGAATGGGATAGGAAATATATGAGAAAGGGAGGAGAGAACTGGCTTGATTACGCCCCATATTGGTATAAAAGAGACAATAAATCCTAATAATAAAAACTCTCAGAAATTACATGAGTGTAAGTCAGAAATAGATAGACCCACACGCCCTCTCTCCAAGCCACCTCCCCCTTATGTCCCGAAGCCTGCAAAACTCTACCCATTACTACCCAAGTCTAACTTAATTCAAGCAGGGAAATATTAAAGAGAGTTAAAAGAAAGTGATAGAATGATATGCATGTGTTGTATACAAATGGAAAAAATGTAAGCGATATTAGAGAGATAATTGTGTATGTGTGTGAATGCTGGAACCTTTAGTCCCACATCATGTGTGCCCAGTGCAGCTGTGACCCCCTCCCAAAGAATGTCCTGGATGAGTCTTTAGTGGCAAGGACACAATGATATGACTACACGTATATCATAACAAAATGCCCAGTAAATTAATCTAACGATAAACAATGTGATCACAATTATTTTGAATCTGTTTTTCAAACATGGTAAAATGAAGGTTACATTTAAACACGTACATAGAAAAGTGCATAAAGTATAGAATTAAATTAAATATCCTTTGATAGTGGAAATAGTATATTCCTTTAAGGAAATATATCTGTGGATATATATTAGAATTAGGGTGTGATATTGAGATTATCACTGGAGTATTAATTTCTGATATGTGAGAGTAATTAATAAAAATATAAATATAACTGATAATCCCATCACATCAAGTCCACACTTGATGGATGTTAGGATGGATGCCACCTGCAGCCAACTGTTTTATAGTTTTGATCTGTCATATACAGATTGTTGGTACTTTTGTTTTTATTTTAGTAGAAAGGTGGATTTGACCCCCCTTTTCTCCCTCTCGTTCTGTGTGTTTTTTTTGTAAAAATAATGAGACACATTTCCAGCCCTCCCTCCCTCCTTCCATAGAGATAAACTGTGTAAGATATCCTGTATGAGAAACTAGGTCTATAAAATCTAGAGACATTTTTAAATACTTTTGTAGAAATAAAATCCTAGTTGAAAGGATTAGTTTTGCTATGTAATTCTAGCATTATTTGAAGCAAAGGAAAAATGGCCGATTGCAACCAACGCCCTGTAAATTCCTAAAAGGTAGCCATGATTATTATAATTACTTGGATGTTTAGTTCTCCATTCCAGCCTATTGGGTGTGGAAAGGTAAAAGGCTCCACCCACTGATAAAAAACCGGGTTGTACCGTTTAATGAAAATCATTTGAACAAGGCAGTTGAATAGTAGAGACCAGGCTTAGCTGATATTTACTTAACAGTATATGATAGGACAATAGTGAATGATGCATGTATGTCTATGTATGTATTGTATGGATTAAGGAATGTAATTAAGTGTGATACTTTAAAATACAACACTAATGATTGCTTTATAAGTTTTTTGCTAATAACAGAAATTACCACATTTATTTCTAGAAGTTTTCGAGAAATGTATGGGAAGATGTTTAAATAGAAAAATCTATGGATTTGGTGATGTATAATCTTTGTGCAAAATGTTGTGAACATACTATAAAGGTTATGGTGAATTATTATTGGTAATTTTTGATGGACATCCTATAATGAACATTCACGTGGTGATAATTAATTAATTATGAATTTATTTCATATGGGTAGAAAAGAGTGCACTCTTATTAAACAACATGGCCATTTGTTTTGTATTTTGTGATTAATGTGTGTTTATTGCTAACCAGTTGTTTGTTTCTAGGAGGAAAATGTAATGATTGTTCACTAAGATCTTTCATTTTGTTTAGTTTCTAGATAGTGCAAAAAAGTAAAGCATCAATCCACCTGTTTGATGTCCGAGAACTAAAGATGAAGATTACAGCACGCATTGACAGTTTGCATCACCATAATTGTTAATATTTAGTTTATTTATGTAAACATTAATATCAAAACCATAAAGAAGGGTGGGATTGTAGTGCAATCCACCAAGGTCCCAATAATTTTCTTCCTAATCCTGATTGTGGCAGACACCCACAGCCCACCTCCAGGTAGGACAGAGTATGAGCAGAAAATTCTTTTGATATTGGCCCCTTTCCCTGTACCCTCTACAAGGCCACTCTTAAGGCATGGACAAAACCTGTGTACCATAAACAGCATCCTTTATCAAAATAAAAGGAGGAAGGTATTGCCCCAGTGGTAGCTACAGATTTGTACAGGATCTGAGAGCCATAAATGAACTTGTGGTCCCCATTGCCCCAATAGTGCCAGATGTGCCATCTGTCCTCCATTCCATCCGATGCAGAGTGTTTTACAGTGATTGAGCTGGCAAATGTTTTTTTTTTCGTCCCTGTGGATAAGGAGACACGGCCAATCTTTGCCTTTTGTTTAACCCCTTCCTTACTGGGCACTTAAACCCCCCTCCTGCCCAGACCAATTTTTGACTTTCAGCGCTGTCGCATTTTGAATAACAATTGCGCGGTCGTGCGACGTTGTACCCAAATAAAATTTGCGTCCTTTTTTTCCCACAAATAGAGCTTTCTTTTGGTGGTATTTGATCACCTCTGCGTCATTTCTGATCGCCACTATAAACAAAAAATGAGCGACAATTTTACAAAAAGAACAATATTTTTTACTTTTTGCTGAAGTACAAATCCATTAAAAAAAATTATTCATCAGTTTTGGCCGATATATATTCTTCTACATATTTTTGGTAAAAAAAAAAATCGTAATCGGCGTATATTGATTGGTTTGCGCAAAAGTTATCGCGTCTACAAACTGGGAATTGATTTATGGCGTTTTTATTATTATTTTTTTTTTTTACTAGTGTAGCGGTACCCCCGAAGGAGCTGCTAATGAAATTTGTATTTTCCCGAGCCTCCCACTGAATATTCTTGCAGCCAGTCACTATGGTATTTTCACACAGCCAGGTGCACACATAATCCTGCTTGTTTCCAATGACCAGTCTAGGGGATGAATTTTCAATGCTTTATTTGTTGAACTTGGATAGGAGAAGGGTAGAGATAGGATACTCCAAGTAACTGAATGTAACTGAGGACAAATTCTCCCTAGGTTCTGTACAGCAGGCAATCAGTGGCTTCACACAGCAGACTGACTCCAGTGAAACAAGTCCATCTTTAAGCAACAAAGGACATGCCGGACTTTGTTTCTTCAAGACACTAGCCAGTGTCTCCTTTCTAACATAATGTAGCAGACTACCAAGGCACTTTATGGCAGGCTGACTTTAGCAGAACAGGTCCCTTGTTAAGCAGTAAGGACAGAAGCTGGACTCTGTTCTTCAAGACACTCTCCAGTGTCTCCTTTCTAGCTGGCACACCCAATTAGGCTGATATGAGAGCAGGGGAAATTCTAGCACACAGTCTCAGGGATTCTCTCACAGATCTGTACTCACACCATGTCCTGGGACAGTCGGTAGCCCTTTCTGCCAACCTCCTAGCGACACTTTGCCACTGCAGTATCAGACCGAATCCAAGGACATCCTCCCTCTGTCAGCTTTCAAAGAACTGTGGGTTGCAGCTTCAGCATCCGGATAGGCCTCGACTAGGCACTAGCAGCCGGCAGCCTCCTGGATAGGCTCTCGGGCCTAGCAGCCAAGAGCTGTACATATGCCTCACCCCTCATGCTTGGGTGGGCTGGGACTCCTAACCTTGAGCCCATGTGCTACCTTTTATATGAAGGTGTTCACCCAAGATGCAGTGGGTCACCACTCCCCTGCTAGCTGGTCAGAACCACCTCCAAAATACACCTGCTCTTACTGGCTGAGGCTTTTCCCCTCTGTCCAATAGGGACCGATACTACTGGACATGGTAAAAGATCTCCAGACCATATGAAACAGCACCAGAGCACATAGAGCAGACCTTACTTAAATCAGGCTCTCTGATAAGCAGACAGCATGTAAATTTACCTGTCAGCTCCTCTGTTAAGCAGACAGAGCCAAAAACTATATACACTCTCTAGTACTCAAACTAGGAGGGCACTACATCAGTAATGGCGGCGATCTGCGATTTTTATGGGACTGGGATATTGCCGCAGAAATGACGGACATTTTTTACACATTTTTGGGACCAATGACATTTATACAGCGATCAGAAATTTAAATATCCACTGAGTACTGTGTAAATGTCATTGGCATTGAAGGGGTTAACCTGCAGGGGGCAGTGAAGGGGTTAAATATGTTCCCTGGGTGTGTTCTAACTGTGGGGGGGGGCAGGGCTGGCTGGGACATAACAGATCTAACTGATCCCAGTGACAGGGATCAGTAGATCTGGTATGTCCCCTGTCACAGAACGGGGAACCGCCGTGTTTACATCGGCGGTTCCCCGTTCTGAGGCTCCTAAAAGAGATTGGCGGGTCTAGGGCGGACATCGAGTCCGCCCGAGCCACGGGCACGCTCGCGCGCAGCCGCTGCCGCCAGGGGGCGTGCGAGGAGCGTGCACAGGGGAACGACGTCCATGGACGTCATCCCGGCATTTCAGATCCGTGCTGGAGCCGTACTTCGGCAATAGCGCGGATCTGAAGTGGTTAAAGAATCGCCAATTTATCTGGTGTAGAATGCCCCAGGGCCATGTGGACTCACTTGTCATCTACTCGATTTTGCTCCAGGCCACACTAAGGTCCTGGACTTCCTGTCATGGTTCGACCCTACTTCAAATCAGGCAGCCGGACAGGAGGACAGTGTGGATCTCATAAACTGTGTATTTGAAAGTGGTCATAAAGTGTTTAGAAAGAAATTGCAGTGGTACCAGGAAACTATTGTGTATCTTGGTTTTGTCCTCACAAAAGGAGAAAGGAAAGTCAGTCACAAGAGAGCTGCGGCTCTCATGGGTCTGCCCCACCCATTGACTAAGAAGGACATGCTTATCTTCCTTGGCATGATTGGTTACTGCCGCCAATGAATACCTAACTGTTCCTACTATGACAATCTCCTGAGACATACCACAGGTTCTGATATGCCAGATTGTGTAAAAGGAAATGTGCAATGTTTTTGTGTATTTGAAAAGTGCTATGGTAACAGCTCCTAGTCTAGGCCTGCCTGATTCCAGGGACAACTGTAAAAGGATGGCGGGAGTCCTAGCTTGGGAACATGGATGCAAGCTCCGCCCTGTTGTTTTTTTCTCGAAGATGGTTCCAGTACAGGTTCAAGGCATGCCTGTGTTGTCAGAGCTTTAGCATCCTGTGTGATGGTGGTGGAAGTGGCTACATCATTCACTCTGGGACAGGATACCACTTTACACACCCAACATATGTCGGCCCAAAGGCTTAGTGGTTATAAGGTTATACTGCTCTACAACCCTAAGCTAAAGAGAAAATATGCTTCTCCTACCTCAGGCCCAACCCCAATCCCTTCTTATGTTTTGTTAGAATTAAAAGGAGAACAGGATGAGATTGTTCTACAACATGATTGTTTGGATCTCATCCATCAGGACACGTCCCCAAAACAGGACATGTCTTCTGTGGCCCTTCCAGATGCACAAAATGTGTTTGTAGATGGCTCTTGTTCAAGGCCAAATGGCAACACATATCATGCAGCATATGCTGTTGTACAATTACCAGACAAAATTCTAGAGGCAAAATCAATTCTTTACCAATCAGTCCAGGCTGCAGAATTGATAGCCCTCACAAAAGCTTGCCAGCTCTTTGAAGGTCAATATATTTGTGCATATTTTAAAGAAACAATAAAAACTATACAGCTACAAAGGTCCATTGCCATTTTACATTGCAGGGCACACATAGGCCAGCAAACTGATATAGCCAAAGGAAATGCCCTAGCAGATAGAGCATCGAAGGAAGCCACATCCATTCAAAATGCAACCACCCAAATGCCTTTGCTCATGTCAGAAATGCTATTTTTAGACCAGATATTGCAAGATTTACAGACATATGCCACGGACATAGATTGGAACAACGCAGGTGTGCAGATAAGCCCTAATTCTGGACTTATCTACCAAGAGGTGAGACCATGCATTCCAGGCCTCCCCTCCCTTGTCAAGGCATATGTCTCCAAATGCACCATATGTATCAGGAAAAAAGGGCAAAACATGAACACCTTATATACCCAACAACACCATTCACTACACATATGCCAAAGGTGGGTAAGAGACAGGAGTACCTTTTGGTGGATATGTTTTCACGATGGCCTGAGGTCTTTGTAACCACAGGAGAAAATGCCCAAGCAGTTGTGAAAAATTCTTACACAAGAGATTATCCCTAGGTGGGGATGTCCGCTCTAGATTAACTCAGACAATGGCCCTGCGTTTGTGGCCAAGGTCTGCCAAGATCTGGTAAGGACTCTTAAAATTGACTGGAAGATTCACATACCATATCACCCCCAAAGTTCAGGTATAGTGGAAAGGATGAATAGGACTCTCAAGGATAAGATGGGGAAGGCAACTGGAGGTGCGTGTGCAGGTTGGAAGAAGGTCCTCCCGGCGGTTCTGGCCGAAGTAGGAGTGACCCCCTCTGAGAAGACAGTTACTCCCTTTTTGAGGTTTTAATGGGTAGGCCATTCCCCACTCCATGGGCCAGGCAGCCCCTTATGGTAGAAAGAAGGGACCTAGATCTAATCCAGGAGGAATATGTGAGAAAACTTATTGAAACTCTGGACAAAGTTGAAAGAAACGTTGCTCGCACCTCTCCTTGTTCTTCACAGGTACCAACGCACCCTTTCCAAGTCGGGGACCAGGTCGTGATCCAGAGAGTGCCCAAGGGACGAAAGCCACGGGAACCCCCATTTGGACCAGCCACAAGAGTGGTGGCCATCACCAGGACAGCTATCCTTACAGAGGAATCCCCTAGCTGGATCCATGCTGGTCATGTGAAAAGGGTGAACCAAGCACCCGAGAAGCAAGATAAAGACAAGAGAGGCGAAACAGGTGGTATAAGTCCTCGAACAGAGTGTGAGATAGGTGGAAAAGTCTCTGAAAAAGATGACCTTGTTTATCTCACCACAGATTTTTGGGAAGGCCTTGTGCCTTCTAATGGTGCTCCTCCTCTTGATCTTCCTTCCGGTTTGGATAGTAACTAACTGTATATATCACCCTGAGGACTTAGTCCTCATAAGGCCAATATCTGGAGAAAGCCCTAAGACTGTAATGAACAAATGCTACAATTAAGAGAGACAAACGAGAGATAGAAAGCAATAATACCGTTTCTAAGACTAAAGGTTAAAAGTTAAAGGTATAAAGATAAGGTTAAAAGTTATAAGATAGCTAGAAAGAAATCATATACATGATTTAAGAGGGGATTGAAGTAATATGTTATACTTATTCAGTCCCCATTTTGTATCCAGCAGCCATTTCAAAGTAGTTAAATTCTGTATAAATGCTCTCACACACATTTCCCACCAGCTAAGCAAGTTTTGAGTTTCGATTTCTCGTAAAACATGTGATTTCCCCGAAATGACGATTATGTATCTGCTAGCCAAGTTCCATTTTCATCATATGTTTTGTCTATCATTTTGTTATGTATTATGTTATGTTTGTTATGTATTCCTGACTAGCACAAAGTAACTATATAAACTGTAGAGAATAAAGCACAAATCAGATCACTCTGAGCAACAGCACTGCAAGTCTGTGTCTCGTTAATCAGATAGATCTCCAGGCCTGCTGAGACGAGGACCAACCCGGGCAGGGCTATCAGTCCATCTGACCCAAGACAAGGGTACCCCCCAACACGTTCAACTGCTTGTTCGCTCCCCAAAACTGACGTAAATGCAGTGCGGCACTGAACAATGCATTGCAAGCCCTTATTGGCTGAAGCAGTGAAAGCTTCAGCCAATCAGGGCACACAGCACTGTCAGAGTCATGACTGGACACTGTCATCATGACTTTATACAATCATGGCTCATTCCCACCCCACAGTATAAAAGTATTCTTTCAATGGCAGCCATTTTCAGTGTGATTTCGGCTGGAGAGGGATAGAACAGGGCTCTGTTCAGTGCCATTAGTTAGTTAGTGTGCTATACTATGCTATTGTGCTTCAATTGTCAGTGTAGAATATTAGATTAGTGTCAGTCTAGGGATAGTGTGAGTGTAGTGAGGAGAACCATCATTCAGCTTTGCATAGTATGCAGCTAGAGTAGGGACAGCTCAGATAGTGAGTAAACTGTCCTAGTGCAGCAGCAACAAACTGTGCGATAATAACACAGAGAAAGTATATAAATAAAAATAGTTGCGCTAAAGTGCATACAATACAGTATAAATCAAAAATCAATCAGGTCCATAGGTGTTAATAGTGAAACACGCACAAATAAAGAAAAGTGTCAAAGTCCAAATAAAAGTGAAATATCCTAGATGTTCTCAGTAGTGAATGTGTCCATAAAGAATCCAAGGCATTTAATCAAAAATCTTGTGACATAGAAGCCAAGAGGTTATCCCACGTTGAAATAGAAAATGGCATAGACAAGCCACCACCAAAAGCATGCACACCTTGAGTGCTTAAGGGGGAGATACCCTTACCGGATATGCAGGACTCACTATCTCTAGTGGGTCATATAGGCTGACAGAGATTACCCTCTACAAGGTATTCAATACGAACTCCTCCCCTCTCCGGGCTTTTAAATAGGTAGAAAACTAACAGGGCTTCAAACGAACGTTCCATCTGGAGCCAGGCTTTTCCTTCTAATAGATGCAGGGACGCACCACAAGTCCAGAAGATATTGCCCGAGGGAGCTGAAGACCTCCAACGCGTGTCTGCACTAAATCAGCGATGCTGCCATAGAAGGATCAGGAATTTCCTCGGAAACACATGGTCTATGTGTTTCCAAGGAAATTCCTGATCCTATATCAAAATCCCCCTAATATACGCCTTGTGAGATTCCCACAACAGGGCCCTCGAGGTCCCTGGGGTATCATTAACCGGTTCCACACCACGCGCAGTATATTTACTGCGACAGTGTGGACGGCTACCGCGAATCTCCGTAAAAAGGAGGCGATCTGCGGTGCGATGAGTGGCCACAGCCAAAGAGCGCGGAACCGCCAATGTAAACACGGCGGTTCCCCGCCCTGTCAGTGCAAGCATAGGAGATCTACTGATCCCTGTCACTGGGATCAGTTAGATCTCCTATGCCCATGTTAGCCAAGCCCCCCCACAGTAAGAACACACCCAGAGAACACAGTTAACCCCTAGCTCTCCCCCCCCAGGTTAACCCCTTCACTGCCAATGACATTTATACAGTAATCAGTGGACATTTAAATTTCTGATCGCTGAATAAATGTCATTGGTCCCAAAAAAATGTCAAAAATATCCAACATGTCCGCCCCAATATCGCAGTACCGCTAAAAATCGCAGATCCCCGCCATTACTAGTAAAAAATGTAAAAAAAATAAAAACCCCAGAAATTAATTCTCATCATCCGTAAACGCGGCCACTTTTGCGCAAACCAATCAATAAACGCTGATTGCGATTTTTTTTATTACAAATATGAGGAAGAATATAAATCGGCCAAAACCGATGAAAAAAATGTTTTTTTATTTTTTTTTTGGGATTTGTATTTTTGCAAAAAGTAAGAAAAACAGTTTTTTGTTTTTTTGCAAAATTGTCGCTCTTTTTTTGTTTATAGCGGCGATCAGAAATGACGCAGAGGTGATAAAATACAACCAAAAGAAAGCTCTATTTGTGGGGGAAAAAGGACGCAAATTTTGTTTGGGTACAACGTCGCACAACCGCGCAATTGTCAGTTAAAGCAACGCAGTGCCGAATCGCAAAAAGTGCTCTGGTCAGGAAGGGGGTAAAACTTTCTGGGCTGAAGTGGTTAAAAAAACCTTCTAGCTCTTGTTCCACCCTCTTTATTACATCGACATCCTGCAGTAGGGAATCATTTCGTTCCCAGATCATTCCCCCTGGGGCTCTCTCCTTTACTTCCAGCTGGACTTCCACTGAAGCGTGGTCTGAAATAGAAATGGATTTAATCGTTGTATTTCTAAGGAGGGGAAGCATATGATGCTCAATTAGTACGTAGTCAATCTAGTCAATCCTTGAATATGACCTGTGGACCGAGGAATAATATGTGTAATCTCGGTCCTTCGCATGTCTTATCCTCCAGGTGTCCACTAATTGACATTCTAATAGTAGTTTCTTTATTTCTTTATATCATTGGGCATAAATCTAGCCGCATTCCCCGATGTATCTATTTGTGAATCTATAGACATAGTAAGACTTATTAAGGATTTACTTGGCTCTCTGTTTGGGAAGTAAAGATTTGCAAACGTACATTCCATATTGAACAGACTCCCTTTTATGAACAGGAACCTTCCTTCCGTGTTCGACTTGGTGTTGAATCACCATAGAACCACATAGGAAACTGGTGCATACATAGTCTATACCCAGAGGCATGAGCAATATGTGTCTCCTGGAGACAAACTATGTCAGCACCATAGCGGCCTAGTTGCTTATTAACCTTATATTTTTTGGGGGGGTTATTAAGTCCCCTTACATTATAGGTTACCAAATTTACTGTAGTCATGATATAATAATAAAAAAAAAAAACAGCAGCACCCATATCTTCTGTTGGCTTGCTGGGTGTGGCCATTGCCTTAGGGGCCATTGCCTTAGCTCTTTTCTCCTCTCGCTCCCCTCTCTACCTCGGGACCACAATACTGTATGGGCAATGGGAACAAACAGGGAATGTCCAAAAACCCCGAGAGGCAGGACAGGAGAGGAGGAGGAGAGAGAGAGAGGGGAGAAAAAAAAACCCACCCCCCATCCCCCTTTCTCCCCAGGGATGTTAGTCCCTCGGGGGATTGACCGATTGTCCGCTTTTGTTCAGTGTATGGAACCAGCCACATCTGTCCAGGTGTAGCACTATATCCACACCTCCCTTCGGGCACTCAACTCCTATGCACCATTCTACCACCCCCCTCTACCCCTACCCCACCCCTCCACGTCCCACCTTCTTCTCCATCATATTCTATCTCCCCTGACTCAGACCACTTTGTGTCATCTTGCCTCATTTTATATTTCCTTTTTCCTTTTCCCCTCCCTTCCCCCCCCCCCCCCCCCCCCCCCCTCACATCTTAGCTCTACATCAGATTTATTCTATCTTTTCAGAGAGGGCAATATAACACCCTCTCTTCCCTCCTCACTCCACTCCCGCCCATCCTCTCCCCTCTTTGCGAGTCCATCTTCTATTATTTAGGGTTGTCATCCTTCTCGCATCTTCTTCCTCCCACCCTGGGAGTTTTGGGGTTGGGAGGTCCAGTTTGTCACAAACTTCTATTAAATCCTCAGGGAATCTGAGTACCACAGTCCGCCCATCTTTTTTTCCTTTTAGGCATGCAGGGAATCCCCGGCAGTATATTATATTGACTGATCTCCATAGGCGTGCGCACATAGGGTGGCAGGTGTGCCTGGGCACACCCTAATCACCCTGTACTGTGCAGATTGCCCCTTTGTGGTGCACACCCTAATGCAATAGGCTGCGCAAACCTATGCTGATCTCATTTGCTCTGTCAGGGGTTTGAGGAGTTTTCACCTTGTCAAGGTCTCCCCCGACAGGTCAGAGAATATCTGTAGATCGACTCCATCATATGATATTTCTGTCCCTTTCTGTAGCTTATCTGTGATCCGGGTTTTGTCTTATGCATAGTGAAATCTCACTATCACATCCCTGGATATTTCCATCTCTCGAGGTTAGTATCTTGCAATCCTGTGTACCCTGTTGATTTTTGTTGTTTTGGGGGGTTCTTTCTCCAGTATTGGGTTTGTCACGGTCCTCGCGGTGCAGTCTGTCTTATGCAGGGAACAACCACGCTTACACACCCGATTCGGGGACCCCTGGTAGAAGAAACAGGGAGTCCCGGAGTGCGGAATGGCACAAGGGCTGGATGGATGGTCACTGGTGGTGGTGTGAAGCTACAGATGGTCGTGCAGGCAGATGGATGGTCGTACAGGCTGGGTCGGCAACTGGCAGGCAGGCAAGGTACAAAAGGATGAGGCAGAGAATGGTCAAAGTCCAAGCAGAGTTCGTAAACGGGCTGGTAGCACAGTGCAAGGGGTCAGGCAATCGGATGGTCGTGGATAGTCGGGGTCGGTGCAGGCAGACAGATAGCAGGTCAGGACAAGCCGGGTCGGATCACAGAGACAGGAAACAATACAGGAACAGGTATCAGGTAGCAGAGCTGGGGCTCACAGTTACTCAGACGCTGTAGAATGGACAGCACCTGCTGACAGGTGCAGGCAGCTTAAATGGGGCCGTTTCCTGGCGCAGGCGCGCGCACGCGCGTGAACGCGTGCGAATGGCAAAAACCGGCAAAAGCCGGCAAAAGAGTCCAGGAGAAGGGCCAAGCTTTACCAGGCAATCCTTTCCTAACACTGCCCCCCCCCCCAAGGGGCAGCCTCCGGATATCCAGCTTGGCAGGGTTGTTATCCTTGAAAGCTTGGATACAGTCATCGGCATGAAGGTTGGTTTCGGGCTCCCATGAGCTCTCTTCTGGCACGTAGCCCTTCCACTTCACCATATACTGGACCCCGCCACCCCTTCTTCTGCAGTCGAGTATCGATTCCACCTCTAACTCCTCTGCTCCATCAATCAGGACGGGGGCCGGGGGAGCTGTAGCTGTCGGGAAATGGATCTGGGGCCCCTGGCTTCAGCAAGGACACATGGAATACTGGATGTATCCACAAGGATGGGGGGAGCTCCAACTCAAAAGAGACCTGGTTGATTCTTCTGCTCACTGGGAAGGGACCGATAAAACGAGGACCCAGCTTTTTAGATGGGCAAGCAAACCTCAGGTTCTTGGTTGAGAGCCAGACCTTATCACTGGGTAGGAGGTTGAGCTCGCCCCGTTTCTTCTTATCGAAAGCCGCTTTGATGGCTTCTTGTGACCAGGACAGTGTGTTTTGCAGGAGCTCCCAGTTAGCTCGAACAGATTGCGCAGATGCCTGTGCCGCTGGTACTGTAATTTCCTTTGCCAGATTTGGGAAAACGGTGGGGTGGAACCCATAGTTGGCCCAGAAGGGGGATTGCTTGGTGGCAGAGTGCACCGAGTTGTTATATGCAAACTCCGCTAGGGGGAGCAACGTGCACCAGTCGCCCTGAGAGTAGGCGGAAAAACAGCGGAGGTATTGTTCCAAGGTCTGGTTTGTCCTTTCGGTCTGGCCATTGGTTTGGGCATGATAGGCAGTGGAAAATGACAAGTCGATCTCCAGGGTAGCACAGAGAGCTCTCCAGAACCGAGAGGTGAACTGCACCCCTCGGTCAGACACTATGTTCATCGGAACACCGTGCAGCCGGATAATCTCTTTAATAGAGACTTCTGCTGTCTCTTTTGCTGTGGGGGTGCCCTTCATAGGGAGGAAGTGGGCCATCTTGGTCAGCCTGTCAACCACCAAAAAGATGGTTGTGTATCCTTTAGCAGGGGGCAGCTCCACAATAAAGTCCATGGAAATCTTGGACCATGGTCGGTCCGGGATGGGAAGAGGTTTCAGGAGGCCCCAGGCTTTGGTTTTGTCCGATTTATTTCTGGCGCAAGAAGCACACGAGCGGACATAGGCTAAACAGTCTTCCAAAAGTAATGCTAATTGTAAACAGGATGATAATTTCTGTTCCAGCACTCAGCACTCAGCACGGCACGAGCACTTTATAATTTAAAGAGATAAGGACTGCTACTGAAATCACTTGGCATATAGAACTCTTTTTTTCACCGGATTGCACCAGCACTTTGGAATTTGGACTCTGAACAGACTATTGCACAGCACCCTGATTAATTATCTGTTGCATTGGCAAGAGCCTGGAAAACTGACACTTTTATTGAATATGATTTATATGGATACTTCAGTTTGATCACACACTGAGAGATATTTGTCTGCACGTATTAGCTATCACATTGCACTGTATATAGAATCATTTATTTGCAATGTACTGGAAAATCGGCACTTTATAAGGGTTTATGAATATGCTTATTTATATGAATTATAGTTTGAACATATGTTGAATATTGATTGCACGTAGAAGATAGCACTTGCACTTTCTATAGCTATAGGGCAAAAGAGGGAGAAAATACCCTTGCAAGCGCTGCTGGAACAGAAATTATCATCCTGTTTACAATTAGCAATTACACCCATTGCAATCTTTGAATAGCAACTGGGCTACAGCAGCAGCTGCACTTTTTACTATAATACTGTGGTGAGGACAGTCTCCTTGCCCCCCACAGCCCACATTAATAACACTAATAGTTTCGGGAAAAGCGCTGCCAGACCAAGATCTCCTATCTTGTTTATAACCCTTCCAAAAGTAATGGCCACCAGAATGAGCGCAGGACCAGCTCAGCAGTTTTCCGAGAGCCAAAATGACCGGCAAGTTTGTGGTCGTGGTTGACCTTGAGGACGTAAATCTAGTTGCGGTGCCACCAGAGACCATCTTTCCAGGTGAGTCCTTGGAGAGGGGGTGTAGGCGAACAGACAGAGTTTCTCCGGATTTGCGAGAGCAAGTCATCCTGTGTGAGGAGGAAATTCCTGGGCTGGAGGATGGTGTCAGGAGAAGTAGTTCCGGGTTCCGTGTACATAAGTGACAGAGCGTCCGGTGTACTGTTTTTTGCCCCTGGGCGGTAAGTCAGGTGGAACTGGAACCGGTAGAAGAAAAGTGCCCAGCGGGCCTGGCAGGGACAGAGTCTTTTGGCAGATACTCCAGGTTTTTATGGTCCGTATATATCAGAATGGGGTGCTGGGCTTCCTCCGACAGATAGCGCCATTCCTCCAGCGTGGCCTTAATGGCCAATAGCTCTCTGTCGTCGACATCATAGTTCCTTTCCGGGGCAGTGAGCTTACAGGAGAAGAAGGCTACCGGGTGAAGAAGTGCCCTTGCTCCCCGTCTCTGGGACAGGACCGCTTCCACTGCAACGTGGCATCTGGGTGTTTTAGGATAGGTGCTGAGGTAAAAATCTCCTTTAGAGCCTGAAAGACATCCTGGGCCTCGGACGACCACTGGAACCGTTGACCCTGCTTCGTGGGACAGGTGATGGGGGCGATGATAGCCGAAAATCCCTTTATGAATCTTCTATAAAAGTTCCCAAATCCTATGAACCGCTGGACCCCTTTTTTGTCCACAGGTGCCGGCCAGTCCAGAATAGCAGTAACTTTCTGCAGATCCATGGTGACCCCAGAGACTGATAAAATCAATCCTAGAAACTGGATAGTAGAGCGCTCAAAGGCACATTTTTCAGCCTTAGCATATAGTCTATGCTACCGCAAGCGGCTCAGGACACAGCCCACATGTTTCCGGTGCTCTTCCAGGGAAGGAGAGAAAATTAGGATATCATCCAGATATATGATGACGAAGATATCCAAGTAATCCCGAAAGACATCGTTGACCAGATGCTGAAATGTAGCAGGGGCATTGCAGAGCTCGAAGGGCATAACAAGGTACTCGTAATGACTGAAACGAGTTTGGAAAGCAGTCTTCCACTCATCGTCCTCTCTGATGCGGATTAGGTTGTATGCCCCTCTGAGATCAAGCTTAGTAAACACAGCGGCCGACCCAAGCCTTTGAAAGAGTTCCGGAACAAGCGGGAGAGGGTATCGGTTTTTGACCATAATCCGATTCAGCTCACGATAGTCTAAGCATGGACGAAGAGAGTGGTCCTTTTTTTTGACAAAGAAAATGCCGGCACCAGCAGGAGAGGTATAGGGTCTGATGAACCTTTTGTCCAGGTTTTCGTCCAGATATGTTTTGAGAGCTACTAACTCCGGTTCAGATAGTGGGTAAATGCGACCCAAGGGGACCTCCGTGCCCAGCAGCAACTCTATGGGGCAGTCATAAGGTCTGTGAGGAGGGAGTTGGTCTGCCCCCTTCCTGCTGAAGATATCCAGGTATTGATGGTACACTGGAGGCACTGCTTCGCGGGTTTCTAGGTCTGGTTCAGAGTCCAAACTCAGGAGAGATGGGCCAACGTTCCGGGAGGGAAGCAGGCAGTGTTGGTCACTGTAGGGAGAAGGGAACTGAATAAGTCCAGAGGACCAGTCTATGCTGGGACTGTGTGCCCGGAGCCAGGGCAGCCCCAGGATGATTGGGAACAGAGGTGACGCTATGACGTCAAGGATCAAGAGCTCCTGGTGCCCCTCGGCGGTGGATAAGGGAATTGGTTGAGTTTCCGTGGTCACCTGGCCTGATTTAATGGCCGTCCCGTCGGCCAAGCGAATGGTAATTTTTTGAGCTTTGGGACGCAGAGGCAGCTGGTGTAGTGTAGCGAAGGCTTGGTCCGCAAAGCAACTACACGCCCCTGAATTAATAATCGCTGGGATTTGGACGCTCCCTCCGGGCAACTGTAAAGAGACAAGGAGAGTCAGGTGAGACAAATGGTGACTGGCAGATGTGGTTTCCTGGTTAGCCTGGTGGCGCCACTTACCGGCTTTGGCAGGGCAGGTCCTCACCACCTGTCTAGGTTCACTGCAGTACAGGCACAGACTGAGTGCCCGGCGTCTCTGTCTCTCCTCAGGAGTGAGGGACAGGCGCAGGAGGCCGATCTGCATGAGTTCAGGCCCCCCGCGGGCACGGTTGGCGCTGGTATGGAAGCCACATGGCTGGGAATACGGGGCATGATCCAGGTTAGACGGGGTCCTGCGGAAGTGACAGCGATCCGTTCAGCCCGGCGTTCCCTGAGCCTCCGGTCTATCTGAATGGCCAGGTTAATCAAAGCTTCCAAGGTGCCAGGCACTCCGACACGGGCAAGCTCATCCTTCAATGGTTCCGAAAGTCCTAGGTGGAACTGGTAGCAGAGTGCCACATCGTTCCAGACGGTGTAAGCACTCCAACGCCGGAACGCTGCTATGTAGTCCTCTGCGGTGCGCCGACCCTGCTGCAGGGTATGCAGGGTGGCCTCGGCGGCGGCTGCTAGGTGCGGGTCTTGATACAGTTTGGCCATGGCATCAAAGAACCCCTGCAGAGTGGTCACTTTGGGTGCCAGCTGCTCCCAGAGTCGATGGGCCCATGTCTGCGATTCTCCTTGCAGCAGAGAGATCACCAGGCCCACCTTGGAGGTTTCCAAAGAAAATGTGCATGGCTGTAGGCCAAAGTACAGCTCGTAGGAGCTGCGGAAGACCCGGAACTTGCTCCGATCCCCCGCAAACTTATCAGGCAAGGGGACCTTAGGCTCCGATGGCAGAGCCACAATGGTGCGACCTGCTGCAGCCCTGCTTCCGGATGCAGATGGCGTGGAGAGCTCACGCACTTGTTCCTGCAGCTGGGTGTAGCCTTCCTGCAAATTTTTTACGGCTTGTGTGAGCCCGGCCAAGTGGGCACACAGCTCATCCATGGCAGAGGGTGTTCCCTGTGCAGACTGGGACATGGCTGTCCATTACTGTCACGGTCCTGGCGGTGCAGTCTGTCTTATGCAGGGAACAACCACTCTTACACACCCAATTCGTGGGCCCCTGGTAGTAGAGACAGGAAGTCCCGGAGTGCGGGATGGCACGAGGGCTAGATGGTCACTGGTGGTGGTGTGAAGCTCCAGATGGTCGTGCAGGCAGGGTCGGCAACTGGCAGGCAGGCAAGGTACAAAAGGTCAAAGTCCAAGCAGAGTTCGTAAACGGGCTGGCGGCGCAGTACAAGGGGTCAGGCAAGCGGATGGTCGTGGATAGCCACCGTCGGTGTAGGCAGACAGATAGCGGGTCAGGACAAGCCGGGTCAGAACACAGAGACAGGAAACAATACAGGAACAGGTATCAGGCACTCAGACGCTGTAGAATGGACAGCACCTGCTGACAGGTGCAGGCAGCTTAAATGGCGCCGTTTCCTGCGCGGGCACACGCGCAGGAGCAAAAACCAGCAAAAGCCGGCAAAAGAGTCCAGGAGAAGGGCCAGGCTTCACCAAGCAATCCTTTCCTAACAGAGTTAAATAAACTGTGCATTTTCCCAGTAACTCTTCCTCTTTATACTTCTCTGATAGACCTCTTATACGGAGGTTCTTCCTTCGACTTCGATTTTCCTGGTCCTCCATTTTGTAGAGGATCGCTCTGTTAGTTCTATATAGTGCTTTCATCTGCTCGTTCAATTCCTCGAGTTTTTGCTCATGAGCATTCAATCTTTCTTCTGCCTCCTCTACTCTTTGGAGGACCTGCTCTATATCCCATCGAATAGCCGCAATGTCCATTTTAAGTAAGGCCTCCACTTTAGATAACATCTCCGTTAGGAACTCCTTGAATTGGGGAAAACTTGTTTGAGCCTCACTTATCCTCTCTTCTTCTCCAGCTGATTGACTTATATTCCCCTTCTTTTTTTGCTCCTCAGCTTGTACCTTTTTCGTCTTAGTGGCTCCTGGCAGGGTCACTGTTCATTAGACCCATCCCTCTTTCCTTCTACTTCCAGTGGCTTTTGCCTACTAGTTTTTTTTGGGCTATATTCCCCTGTTTAGGGCTACTATGACCTTCCATAATACTTGTTTCTACTGCCATATAGCGTTGTATGCCACTCGGGCTGGGGGATCGTCATGTTTACTTTACCCGTCCCAGATTTATTTGTTTTACCCTTCATCTCTAGCGGCCTACAGGCATATAGTCAGTTCCACAGGCAGTAGATTTGAAGGAGCTCTTTGGGATCTCTACGATCCTTATATATATACTGTTTGAATATTGAGGTGGTGTATGTAGTGACGCGGCTCCTTACCGACCCATATTACCGCTCCATATAGGTGTGGAAATTAAAGAAGGAAGAGGATGTTTTTTATAACTTTCAAAAATAGGTACATATATGGATTTCACCATTTTTTTTTCCTTTTACTGTCTTCTGTTTCGAGAGAAAAGAGGGGATTGGACGCCAGGAATGCCAGGAAGGCCTATAAGTGTCCACCCACTCCTTATAAGTACGCTGCTAGGATATACAGATAAGAGGGTAGTCTACCCTTTTCCGTACCCAGCTCTAATCCTATATTTCCATACACATTTAAATGTTTTAAGAAAGAGGTGGCAGCAGTTTTATACAGCAAAACCAAAAAAAGGGGAGAAGAAACCATGTGTACTTCTAAATACCCCTATCCTATTATGTCTCCCTACTTGTATATCCAGACAGTATACGCAGTTAGATAATTAATTGCACTCCCGTAACACTTGGATATAGGTATAATCACAGGAATATCACATTTTCAGGGGTAAGCACACATTTTGATAGCGTAATAGAGAATGAGGCGGGAGTTACTTCATAAATGTCTATCCACAGAAAAACAGAGAAAAGAGAAAAAAAAATCCTTTCAAGGAATGCTGTAGCGATATGGACTATTAAGTAATTTTTCACAGTCTTATTTTCCCATACGCGTATGAATACGCTTGTACAAAGGAGATATTGATATTTTATATCAGTTCCAACATCAATGCGCACTTTGTATAGTGCCTTTTCCTATCCTTTCATTCCTAATAAGTAGAGGATTAAGGGGAGAATATTCATCCACCAAAAAAAAATAGTCCTAGGGATAACACCTTCTGGGCTTCATAGGACAGCATACAGGGAGAGGGAGCATATTATATCATAGGCACACAATCCTTTAACAGGTAGATTTTTAGTATGCAGACACACATCTGCCCACTAAGGCACACATATCTACCATTTCCCAGCGTGCTTGCATGCTCTCCTTTCTACCCGTCCTCCTTCCAGTCTCTTCTGCGTTGCCCTTGGCTCCAGAGCTTCTCCAGGCTATCCTCAGGCTGTCCCAGGTTCCGGTATAAGTGGTCTCTCCACTCAGGCTGGCCACCGCTACATGGCCACTGCTTTCTTCCCCTCCTGCCCAGCACAGCCCAATCTATCTCTGTCAGTGGGAGCAGGAGGCGGGTGCACAAATATCACTGCAGCCTCAGTGAGAGTGTCCCACTCGCTTCAGGCTTCCAAGCCTGCGGGTAGAAGGACGGGGTTGTGCTCTGCAGCGTCGGCGTTCATGCCAGCCATGCTGCGTCCTCTCCCCCCTCTCCCCCCCACAAGGTTCCGGGAAGTCGGGCGGGGGTGTGGCTAGCTGGCGCAATGGAGCTACGTGACCGGGCTCCTCCCCATCACCACTCAATTCTGCAGTCTCACTCGTTACTGCCAGTTTAATGCCATATAATTCTGTATGCGTTACTGCCAGTTTAACGCCATATAATTCTGTGTGCGTTACTGCCAGTTTAACACCATATAGTTCTGTGGGCGTTATTGCCAGTTTAGCGCCATTTACTTCTGTGTGCTTTACTACCAGCTTAACGCCATATAGTTCTGTGCGTCACTGTAGGTTTTACGCATTATATTGCAGTATATTATAGTGTATCCCTGGAGTGTATCTGTGTAGTGTGAGTACTTAACCGCTTGACGACCGCTGGTCGGCAATTGACGGCGACAAGGTGGCTCTATTGCGCAAATCGCCGTCATATGTGTCCAGGGAGGGCCAGGGAGCGGGTGCGGCGGATTCAATCTCCGCCGACCACCCGCGATGCCCCCCCCCTGGAGTGAAAGAACGGAGGTCCGCGTAAGTAAACACGGACCTCCGTTCTGTGAGGGGGGAAGGGCTGTGATCACAGCCTTCCACTACATGGAGGCTGTGATCACTTCCCTTCCCCAGCTAGGGCAGTCCCCACACAGTTAGAACACGCCCAGGGAACACAGTTAACCCTTAGAGCGCCCCCTGCAGGTTAACCCCTTCACTGCCAATGGCATTTACACAGTAATCAGTGCATTTTTATAGCCCTGATCGCTGTATAAATGCCAATGGTCCCAAAAAAGTGTCAAAATGTTCCGACATGTCCGCTGAAATATCGCAGTACCGCTAAAAATCGCAGATCGCCGCCATTACTAGTAAAAAATAAAAAAAATTAAAAACCCCAGAAATTAATTCTCATCGTCCGTAAACGCGACCACTTTTGCGCAAACCAATCAATAAACGCCGATTGCGATTTTTTTTATCACAAATATAAGGAAGAATATAAATCGGCCAAAACCGATGAAAAAAAATGGTTTTTTATATTTTTTTTTTTGGATTTGTATTTTAGAAAAAAGTAAGAAATTTGGTTTTTTTTTGCAAAATTGTCGCTCTTCTTTTGTTTATAGCGGCGATCAGAAATGACGCAGCAGTGATCAAGTACCACCAAAAGAAAGCTCTATTTGTGGGAAAAAAAGGACGCAAATTTCGTTTGGGTACAACGTCACACGACCGCACAATTTTCAGTTAAAGCGACGCAGTGCCGAATCGCGAAAAGGGCTCTGGTCCTAAAGGGGGAAATCCTTCCGGGGCTGAAGTGGTTAAATTAAAGTGCACCAAACACCACTTGACATTGATTAAAGTGCATTTACATACAGATTTCCACTTTTTCTTTACATTTGCTAATAAGCACCGCCCCTCCCTCCTAATAATGTCTGGGAGGACAACATGGAGAGGCAGACATTCCCTTGGCACTGTAAGGGGGCCAGCAACAAATGTGTCCACAGGCAAAGGTGGATGTAGTGGTCAGTCTTCAGGCAGGGCATCATTTCCTCTGTTTAGTGAGTTTGCCCATGCTATCCAGCCACAGCATGCAGAGGAAGTGGTGGACTGGCTTACTAAACCTTCCTCATCCTCCTCATCCTCTGTCACGCAAGCAGAGACAAGTGTGCAGTCCCCTGCACTTGCCAGAGTGGATAAACCTGCCTCCTTGTCCACATCTATTCCTGTCATAGCCCCAACATCAGCCATGGAGGAGTCAGCTAAGTTATTTGACCACAGCATCAGCCACTTGCACTTTTGATGATGCCCAGCCATTACTGGATTCAGATGTTGGTTCTGAGGTTGAGGATGACAGGAACATGAGCCTAGAGAGAGGGGAGAACACTGGTAGATAAACTGGCATTCATGTTCCCCCAGCCGCAGCGTATTGCCAAGTTGTCTCCAGTGCTAACGATGATGATGAAGGTGGAGGAGATGGAGATGATGATGATGATGAGGTCACTGATGCGACTTGGGTGCCAGATAGAGCAGAGGAGGAAACTGAAGGGGAGGCGGCACAAGCCCAAGGAGGCCGACATCAAGAAAGAGTAGAGAGCAGCCACCCTATCCCATCACATACTGCAGCTGTTATCTCCCGGCCCACTTCCCAAAGCTCAGCTGCCTGTGTCTTTTTCAGCACATCTGCAGCAGATTTTACAGAAAGGCCAATTGTTGCCTTCATGAAGAGCACCTCTATAGGGTTATGGTGTGAAGGCACCACCGACACCCAAAGCCCAATCTTTACTTCTATCCAAAGTCAAAGTGACACCAGAATTTATCCAAAAGATCTCTAATCTTGTTCTACATTGTGGCCTCATCATACACACTGGCTCTCCAGCTGTTTCTGAGCAAAATAAAGGCAGCTTACAGGGAAAATGTCTTTTTTTTGGCTTTATAAATGCAATTATTTTTGAAACAGATTCTAGACATGATACAGATCTGCCACTTTACAGGTACACTAACGGGACCTCCCAGGCACTATATTGTAAGGCATTTTCATTTTTATGCTTTCACTTTAAAAATCAAAAAATCACTGCTCATTTAAAAACTTTTTTTTCATTGATACATATCCTCCAGGGCGGGGCCTGGACCCCTATAACCATTATATGCACAATTACTTGCATATAAGCCTTCAAAATGTGCACTTTTGATTTTCAAAGTTCGGGTCCCATTGACGTTAATGGGGTTCGTTATTTGGGCCCGAACTTTCGCGGTGTCCGGACGTTCTGGTGCGAAACGAACAGGAGTCCGTTTGGCCCATCCCTATTTATTGCTACATATCACAAACTGTTCATATGGATGAAAAGTTATAAGAAGACACTATTGTTGGAGTGTGTATCAGCTTGTTACCAATTTCACAAACACTGGAATCTTCTTTGGAGTTTATTTTAAGTTAAATGACACATATTTGAAAGTTTGATTAGCAGCGCAGCATGTTTATGTTTTTTGTGTAATTTCTTCAGTGTTGTCACATGAAAATATATATAAAATATTTACAAAGATGTGAGGGGTGTACTCACATTTGTGAGATACTGTAAGAGGGGAGTGAGGGCACTGATATAAGGGGGAACTTTTTTTATCAGTGTTCCCCTTATCTTAGGGTCCCTACTCCCCTCTTACATCAGTGACCCCCTGCAGATTCTTTTCAGCAGATGACAGTGGCAGGGCAGTCTGTCTGTGGCAGGTAGCTGTCATACACTGACCTAAAGTTTCTGTTGCAGTCTAGAGCACTGAAGGCAGGAATGGATCCTCTTCTCCTCCGGCTCCCCCTCCTTGCTGTATGTTTGAAATTTGTGGAAAAGGTGCACGTGCACCAGGTTAGCGGACCACCCCGCCCCATGAGCCAAGCCCATCAGTGGACCGCCCCTCCCTCCCCGAGCCCTTCAGTGAACCGCCCCGCCCCCTGAGCTGAGCCGAGATGTGGAGCGAACCAAGCAGCTTGGAGAGAGGAGGGGGGAGCAGGTGGATTGACTTAGGAGGGTGACAGGGACAAGAGCAAAGCTCCCTGTTTTTTTCATCATGAACATAACTCTGGTTTGGGGGGGGGGGTTCAGTCACACCCGACTGATGTGAGCTCTAGGCCTGCGCCTAACTTGCCTATAGGTAGCGCCGTCCCTGATCAGTACTTACTTTCCTGTATTAGTTCATTTTTCTGTTTTTCCAAGCGAGAGATCTCTGCTTCAAGCATCTTCGGATTCTGAAAAAAAATGGGCGAGCAAGCTGTTATGTAAACCATCTTATAACAACTAAAAAAATTCAAGAATCAAACGCTACAAAGCTAATATCACAGCCACTGTCCTTTTCTGGAAGCCAGGGGAACACACAGCCAGCTTTCCCTTTAAACACGAAGACCACTGGTCTTCCATAAAATCTGAAGATCCTTACATAAAATTCTGCCAGGTTTTTGTGTTTGGTTATAAGATCTTCTAGCTGGTCCTGAAACTCCATCCTAAATAAAGCAAAAGAAAAAAACAGACATATCAATGTTGTGATGATCTCATATAAACCACATGTTTAACCGCTTGCCGTCCGCCCACCGTCAAATGACAGCGGAGCAGTACGGCTCTTGTGGTGGGCGGACGTCATATGATGTCGGCCCTTTAAGCCGGGATTGCGTGCGATCTGGTGCATGCATCCCGGCTCTGTCTGTGGCGGCGTGTCCCTGGGACACACCGCGTCACCGACGCGGGTGAACAGCCGTTGGCCGTGGCTGTTTATCATGTGATCATCCGTTATGAAGTGACGGCTGATCACAAATGGTACTTTCCCCATTCGTTCGCACGGGGCATGCGTGTGATCGGGAGCGCGCTGCGCGTGCATGTCGGTGGTGACGTGTTCCCGGGGAACACTGCTTGTCACCGACACTGGTATCAGCCGTTGGCCGACGGCTGTTACCTTGTGATCGGCTGTGATCTACTCACAGCCGATCACATATAATGTACACAAAGTGGTAACTCACTGTTACCAGCTCTTCTCTCCTCACACAGTTTCCAGTGTGAGGAAAGAAGAGCTAGGATCAGTGAGTTACTGATCTGTAAAGCACCAACACACCTGTCACTTCACCCCTGCCCCCCCCAATGCACCTGTCACCCAACAGTCACCACATCTGCCCCCATAAAGGGCACCTGTCATCATAAAGTGCACCTGTCATCATAAAGTGTACCTGTCATCAGACTGCCATCATAAAGTGCACCTGTCACCCATCAGTGACCGTGGCGTGTCACCCGTCACCCATCAGTGACCGTTGCGTGTCACCCATCAGTGACCATGGCGTGTCAGCCATCAGTGACCATGGCGTGTCACCCGTCACCCATCAGTGACCGTGGCTTGTCATCCGTCACCCATCAGTTACCGTGGTGTGTCAACCGTCACACATCAGTGACCGTGGCCTGTCACCCACCACTGACCTTGGCCTGTCACCCATCAGTGACCACCGCCAGTAACCGTGACCTCTCACCCATCAGTGACCGTGACCAGTCACCCATCACCTATCAGTGACCGTGACCAGTCACTCATCAGTGACCACCACCAGACACCCGTCACCCATCAGTGACCACCCCCAGACACCCATCGCCCATCAGTGACCATCGCCAGTCACCCGTCACGCATCTGTGACCACCACCAGTCACCCGTCATGCATCAGCCACCAGTGACTACCCACGGCCCACAGACCGCCACCAGCGACTACCCACTGCCCACAGACCGCCACCAGTGACTACGTACTGCCCACTGACCACCACCAGTGTCTACGCACTGCCCACTGACCGCTACCAGTGACTACCCGCTACCCACAGACCCCCACCAGTGACTACCCACTGCCCACA
>BLSH010188509.1:54780-66880 GCA_018402905.1 Glandirana rugosa | reverse complement strand
CCTTCCACTCTCGAGCCTCCAGGCCCAAGGTCACCCCCCCCAGACTGGGGGCTCCCTCAAAGGCCTCCACAACTAGTTCTCTATCTCCCAGTTCTTTCACCCAAACTCTCCTCCCTGGCTGGGCTGACCCCAGGTATTTTAGGAAGCCTGCCCCCTGCCAATCCAGGTTGGGGATTGGTCAGGGTTCTCCAAACACCCCAGGTAGTTCTACCCCCTTCCCCCACCCTTTCTTTTAGAACCCTCGAGAAGCAAAGGGGAGGCAACCGAGAGGTGTCACTGCCTGTGAGTCACCCACCACTCCCTGGGCCACTCGCCTGCCCAGAATCAAAACAATCAGGCCTGACCTTTAGTGAGGCCTAACTAAATTTACCTCACCTGCCACAAAAATTTACACCTAAAACCTACCTAAAGGTAGAGGGTGCTACACATGCTATTATTAAGCTTATGATCCACCAAAACACCCAGATCCTTCTCCACTATGGATCCCCCCCCAGTCGTAATCCCCTAGCATGTATGATGCATGCATATTCTTAGCCCCCAAGTGCATACATTTACATTTATCAACATTAAACCTCATTTGCCACATAGTTGCCCAATTAAACAGTGCACTGAGGTCGGCTTGTAAATTAGAAACATCCTGTAAAGATGTTATTCACTGCATAGCTTGGTGTCATCTGCAAAGACTGAAATTGTACTTTTATTCCCAGACCCTATATCATTTATAAAGATATTAAAAAATAAGGGTCCCAACACTGAACCTTGGGGTACACCACAGACAACCTTAGACCATTCAGAGTAAGAATCATTAACCGCTACTCTCTGAATTCGGTCTTTTAGCCAGTTCTCTATCTATTTACAACCAGATTTTTTCAGACCTGTAGATTTTACCTTACACATTAGCCGTGTGGAAAACTGTGTCAAACCCTTTTGCAAAATTCAAGTATACCACGTCCACAGCCACCCTTCTGCCCAAGGTTTTACTTACCTCCTCATAAAATGAAATCAGATTTGTCTGACAACTTCTGTCTTTCATGAATCCATGCTGTCTGTTGCTTAAAATACTTTTCCAGCAAAAACTCATCTATGTGTTTTTTTATTAAAGTGGTTGTCAACTTATGACAACCACTTTAACCTACAGGGAAGCCTATGATAAGACTTACCTGTAGGTGCACTGCATGGTTCAGGAGATATGCAGTGTTGAAGCTGTGCCGACGTCATGTCAGCACATGCGCAGCGAAGGAACGGCGTGCGTGCTGTTCCTCCACTGCGACCGTGCCATGACTGGCAGCTCCTGCGCGCATGCGCGGGAGTGACGTCACGCGATTCCGGCCAGTCGCAGCGCCGGAGTCACGGCCCCGGAAGGAAGAGGGGCTGAAGATGGACGCCGCCAGCAGAGGGGACATCGCTGGACATCACAGGCTTTGTTTGCAGGTAAGTGGCACATAATGGGCTACCATGCGATGCATAGTAGCCCATTATGTTTCTACTTTACAGAGGGACATAGAGGAAGTAAACCCCATCTGGGTTTACTTCCTCTTTAAACTCTCCAATATCTTCCCAACTATAGAAGTTAAACTAACAGGTTTATAGTTACTTGATAAAGATTTTGGTCCCTTTTTAAATATAGGCACCATGTTGGCCTTATGCCAATTCAGTGGTACTATTCCAGTCATTAAAGAGTCCCTAAAAAATAGAAACAATGGCTTTGACATGACAGAGCTCAATTCTTTTAGGATCAGTGGGTGGATGCCATCTAGTTCAGGTGTTTTTATCCATATTTAAATAAATAAATATTTCTGGACCATATCACTTTTGAGCGATTGTGGATCATTTGGGGCTGTGTCATTACCATCCCCATTATGGCCACGAGCTTTTACATGCTCCCTTGTATACACAGAGCTGAAGAAGATAGTTAATACATTTGCCTTCTCTTTGTCCCAGTAATGCACGGCACGGTCCCCTGAAGCCTTTCCTGCACAGACACTAACCCACATAGAAAAACAGAAAGGTTTCCCCTTCCACTCTCACCTCTGTTTTCTTTGCTTTAGTTTTTCTTCCAGAATTTGAGTATTCAGATTGGTGGTCCTCTTTTTATAGTCCTCTGACTGCTCTCGCTGCCTATTCAACAACATTACGGAGTTAGATCAGAACTTCAGTTATAGAGTAATGCTGAAAGACCATCTAAAATGTGAGTTACTGAATATATCATGGGCACACAACAGAGCTTAAAGCAGAGCTCCACCCAAAAGGGGAAATTCTGCTTTAAGGACTCGTCCCCCGCTCTTCTTGAAGAATTGGCACTTTTGAGGAGGGGGGGGGGGGGTGGAGGGCAGCAGGTACCTGCTCCCATTTCCGACCCGACTGCCTAGACAATCAGAGTAGAAGTTCTCCTCTCTCCCCCCCAGCAGTCTTCTTGGACACGTGACAGGTCCCAGAAGACTGTATTCACCATTCACGGTGTGCATAGCTGCTCGTGCATGCAGAGTGGGCACATGGCTGTGAAGCCCCAAGCTATCACAGCCGGGTGCCAATAGTCAGGATGCCGGTGCCAAGGAAAGAAGACAGTGGGTGAAAATGACTGGGGTGAGTACACTGCTGGATGGTGGGACAGGTGAGTGGCTGTGTTTTAAAAGTCACCAGCTACAGTTTTTGCAGCTGTTGGCTGTTATTTTTTTTCACAGGAGAGTGATTATTTCCAAATACTACCCATAGACATGAAATTTTCAATCTCTTTGAGTGAGGATGTTGCCTCTATAAGTGGCCCTGCCTGGACTCTGCTAGCTGCCCCCTTTTTTTGGGGAAAAACAATTATCAGAAAATTTGTATTAATTTCTGCTATCAGATGGAGTGACATCAGATGGATTATAAATGTATAGCTAAAGCCGACCACACATGGATTGAAATTTGTCTGGTTCAGGGAATTTCTATGCATGTATGGGCACTGTGGTTGTAGAGAAGTCAATCTGCCAACTGACTTCTGTACACCTACCCTGTTGGATTTTCCCTAGTCTCCCCACTGTCAGAATACAATAACTCTGCAGGGAGGATTACCCCATCCACATCGAGTGTCATTTTATTTTCCTTCAACCCACTGGTTGAACAAACGGACTCATCTATGGACTGCTTAACCACTCTCAGGAGATCACTGGTTCCTTTAAGTGCTTGCCGACCGTATAACACAGATATACTGCGGCAAGGTGGCTCTTCTGTGCTGGACCCCATACTGGGTACTTGCGCATGCACCACCGGCGACCCGCCTCTGCTGTGATTAAACACAGCAGATGCCGGCCAATGGATGACCACTGGCACCCGCCAATCATCTGAAAAATACAAGACAGAACTTTGCCTATCTAAACAAGTCAGAGTTCTGTCCTGTCATTGTGGGGAAACAAAGGTTTTTCTTTCTCTGCAAAGATAATAAAAATCCATCATTTACCTTAGTAAAAGCAGCACATAGTTTACACCAAAACATTGGTTAGGCGTACATTTAACCCTCTGATTGCCCTGTCTGTTTAACTCCTTCCCAGCCAGTGTCATTAGCACAGTGACAGTGCATAGTTTTAGTACTGATCACGGTATTAGTGCCACTGTTTCCCAAAAAGCGTCAGTTAGTGTCAGAATGTCTGCTGCAATATCGCAGTCCCGCTATATGATCACTGCCATTACTAGTAAAAAAATAAAATAACAATTCCAGTATACAGTTGCGCTCATAAGTTTACATACCCTGGCAGAATTTATGATTTCTTGGTCATTTTTCAGAGAATATGAATGATAACACAAAAAACATTTCCTGGCTCAGCACCATGACAGCACGACCTTGGGTCAACCCCGCCCCTTGACCCCGTATAGGACATCCCTGAACTAGACCATAACAAGCCGGCAGTACCTGGTGATGGTGTTCTTATTCTGTCCTTGCTCCGGACATCCGTGTGTTCCTGCCATTCTGTCCCTGTGGTGGAAGGTCCCTTGTTGATGGTAACACCCCTGGATAGGGACTCTCTTGGTGCCAGAGAAGAGCGCAGGCATAATTGCCGTCAGTCGCGCGAGGTTGCGGCCATCCTGGGCTGAGGTGAGGGGCTTAAGGGTCTTGTCCTGGGTCTTCCTCCTGGCTCCTTCTGTATCTTTCCTAGCCCTGCGTTTTTTTTCCCCTTACTTTCCATGGTGGTGAGTGTGTTAGGAGCTTAGGACCCAGGAGATCATCCTGTCGCCACTCCCCTCTCCTTCCCGGCTCTAGCTTCCTCTTCCACTGACAGGAAGGGGGAGTCGGTGCCTCTCCTGATTGGACGATCGGGCGCGGCTCTGATTGGCTGTCGAACGGCCGCGCCTGATTGGTCAGTTCGGAGGGCGGCGATTTTAAAAGTCCAGGAGAGAGTTGGCTTCAGTGTGGCTGTCAGGAGCTTGTGGATGCCTGCACGGTGAGCAGAGGGGACAGGATAGAATGTAAGCATGTGATTCTTTCCTTTCTCATGGCTAATGGTACCTGTCTATATGTTTAGGCAGCGCTGCTGACAGTCTCCATAGGACCTTGCTGCTAGGGGGGTTTTCTCCTTGCACTTAGCCGGTGAGTGTCATGCTAGGAAGTACTCTATGGGGGGAGGTTGGAGGCAATGACAGGGAGGGAGTAAGCTTGCGTTCTTCATATCTCCCTAGCCCAGGATGAGCTTGCCAGGTCAAGAGGCACTGAAGTCTGTGGAAAGGTAAGGGACTCCTGAGGATCTCTATCATGTGTATTTTGCTTGGTTGCACTGCTGACGGGTTATTATTATTCCCTTGTTACCGGGGGAAAAGCTCCTCGCTCAGGAGTTGGAAGAGGACAATTTCTTCTTCTAGTGACCGTCGCTCTCCATCTCCCAAACCTCTGCTCTCAAAGGCCAAGCGCCACCATGTCCAGATCAGCCCTTCCTCAGGTTCCCCAGGACCATCAAGTAGGCAGCCTGCCAGCCAGGCGCCTCTGGTGGAAGGAATCTCCGAGTCTTGCTGGGCTTGTGGGGCGAGCGCCTCTGTGAGCCTTGTTTAAGGGAAGCAGGTCAAGCAAGCCATTCACCTGCTGAGGATATAAGAGGTTATATTAAGAGGGCAGTGGAAGAGGGAGTGAGAGCCTTGCTGCCAGTTCCTGTTAGGCCTGTAAGGAACAGGTCCAAAGAGGAGGATTCCCCGGAATCAGGTGCGATTGATTTGGATTCGGATGTGGAGTCAGAATGGGGTCAGGACGCGTTGGAGTCATATTCTTTCGAGTTTTCCCTAGTACCATCTTTTATGACCGCTGTAAAGCGGGCTATTGAGTGGGAGGAGGATTCTGCAGTTCCTCAGGAGCCAAAAAGGTACTATCCGAATTTAAAGAAAGAGCTCCCAAAGTTCCCTTTTATTACCGAGATTAAGGACCTCATGGAGGAAGAGTGGTCGAAGCCTGACCACAAACCACCTTTACTAAACAGGGTACACAAATTATACCCATTCAAGCATTCAGAGGTGGATTCTTGGGACACGCCCCCAAGGTGGATGCGTCCTTGCAGCGGTTTGCCAGGCATATCACATTACCCCTGGAGGAGACTGTCTCGTTTAAGAACGCCGTGGAATGGAAAGCGGACTCTGAGTTGAAAAAGGTATTTACCACAGCAGGTGCCGCTTGCAGACCGGCGGTGGCCTTAACCTCAGTGGCAAGAGCGATAAAGGTCTGGTCCGCAAACATAGAGTCATCTCTGGATGCTCGATCGGAGGAGGAGGTTCTCTCAGCGAGTGTGCAAGGCCTAAAGTTATCAGCAGAGTTCCTGGCAGAAGTAGCGGTCGATTTTACGGGTCTTCCATTATTTGGGCGACGTGCTAGTATTGGCACAGTCCGAAGCTCTGTTAATACAGCACCGGGATCATGTTTTGAACACCTTGAGATAGTTTGGGTGGAGGATAAATATGGAGAAAAGTCAGCTCACTCCGTCCCGGACGCTGGTTTTCTTAGTCGTGACCTTCGACACACTCCAATACAAGATTTTCTTGCCGGAAGACAAGATAGATCACATTTCAGCGGAAGCAGCGAAAATGGTGGCCTCTTCTGTTATCACAGTCCATGAGGGTATGAGTTTTTTGGGGTCTCTGACGGCCTGTATTCCAGTAGTACCCTGGGCCCAGTGACATACAAGAAGATTCCAATTTTGTCTTCTCACTCAGTGGCACCACGGCTCATTGCATGAGCAGATACATATCCCTCAATCTATCCGGAACAATCTTCGTTGGTGGTCGGTGAGGAACAATCTGGCACGGGGCAGGTCCATCAACCCTGGGGATTGGGTAACAATTACGTCAGATGCCAGTCTCCGGGGTTGGGGGGCTCATTGCCAGTGGTTGAAGACCCAGGGGAAATGGCCTCCTCATGTTCGGTCTTCCTCCAATTTACTGGAACTGGGAGCGGCCAGGGAGGCTCTGAAGTAATTTCTGCCTGTAGTCCAGGGCAAGAGAGTGAAGTTCCTAATGGACAACAGGACAGCAGTGTCCTATATAGCAAGACAGGGGGGAATGCAGAGTTTATTCCTTCTTCAGGTAGCCGCGGAGATTTTCAATCTTGCCGAGATGCATCTCACAGACTTAACAGCGTCATATCTCCCGGGGGTTCAGAACACAGCAGCAGACCTCCTAAGTTGCAGATTTTCCGACAATACGGAATGGATGTTGAACCCAAAATATCTGAAGGGCATCTTTCTTCAATGGGGGATACCTGAGGTGGACCTCATGGCAACCCCAGTCAACTGCCAGGTTCCATGTTTTTTTTCCTGGTACTACTACCCGCAAGCAATGAGCCAGGATGCACTCTCCCAGAAGTGGAGTTTCAGCCAGGTGTATGTATTTCCGCCAACGGCCCTGATCCTTAGATGTCTGTTGAAGATCATGGAGGAAGGAGTTCAAACCATAATGATCGCTCCATTCTGGCCACTGAGGCCATGGTTTTCCCTCCTCTGGCACCTGGCGGACTGCCCACCAGTCAGACTGCCTCAGACCCGGCACTTACTTCTACAGAGCGGCCAGTGTCATCCCGATCTAGCCTTGACTGCATGGCGGTTGAACGGGAAAGACTTGGTAACCTGAATTTGTCGGATAGGGTTGTAACGACCTTGATTGCGGCAAGGAAAATGTCTACCAACAGTACATATCATCGGGTATGGAAGAGGTTTGAAAGGTTCGCTTCCCAACAAAGTTTGTCGTTTACATCTCCTTCAGTGACGGATGTCTTAAGTTTTCTTCAATCCGGTCTGGACTTAGGCCTGAGCTATAACACTTTAAAGGTTCAGGTCTCAGCAATAACAGCCCTGACAGGCATGCCTTGGGCAAGAGATCCCCTGGTTGTAAGGTTTCTGATATTCCATAAGTGGGATCTTCCCTTGGTCCTCAAGGGTCTGTTGAATGCCCCCTTTTATCCAGATACGGCAAGTTCGCTTTATAATCTCACCCTGAAGATTGTGTTCCTAACAGCTAATAGTCTCAACCAGGCGAGTTTCTGAAATTGTGTTTTTTTTCCTGCAGAGAACCTTACTGCACTTTCCTCCCAGATGGTGTCGTATTGCGTCCTTCACCGACCGCCAAAGGTCTCCTCAGAATTTCACTTCAACTGGCACACGGTGCTCCCTGTGTTCTCGCCAAAGGATCCGGGGGACTTGGAGTTACGCAAGTTGGATCTAAGGTCCATTCTACAGACATACCTTTTGAGAACGGAATCCTTTAGAAAGTCGGATGCCCTATTCATTTATCCAAATGGTCCCAGGAAAGGGATGCCTGCAAATTCAGGCAACATATTCTCTCCAGGATCTCCCCCCTCCACAAGAAATCCGTGCTCACTCAACCAGAGCGGTCTCGTCCTCCTGGGCGGCTTGGTGCAAGGTCCCGGTGGACGTGGTCTGTAGAGCGGCAAGCTGGAGTTCTCCCAACAGCTTTATCAAGCATTACAAGCTGGATGTCGCTTCTCGTTCTAGTGGTGTAGTTGGAACTTCTATACTGTCTTCTGCCTTGTCCAGTTGTTAATAAATTTACCTTGAGTAGCACCTAATGTTTGTTGGATTTTTTACCTGCCCTCCCTTGGTGTGTGCTAGTCAAGTCCCGAGGTCGTGCTGGCATGGGGCTGAGCCAGAAAAACTGAAAATTGCTATCAAATACTTACCGTAATTTTCCTTTCCTGGCTCTGCCCCATGACAGCACACACCCTCCCTGGACCGTCGCAAGCTAGTAACAGAACACCATCACTAGGTACTGCCGGCTTTTTATGGTCTAGTTCAGGGATGTCCTATACGGGGTCAAGGGGCGGGGTTGACCCGAGGTCGTGCTGTCATGGGGCAGAGCCAGGAAAGGAAAATTACGGTAAGTATTTGATAACAATTTTCCGTTTTCTTTCACTCATGTTTAGTGGTTGGCTGAAGCCATTTATTATCAATCAAATGTGTTTACTCTTTTTAAATCATAATGACAACAGAAACTACCCAAATGACCCTGATGAAAAGATTACATGCCCTGGGGATTTTAGCATGATAACATGCACACAAGTTGACACAAGGGGGTTTGAATGGCACTTCACCCCCGGAAGGATTTCCCATGTTAGGACCAGAGCACTTTTTGCGACTTTTTTCGGCACTGCGTCCCTTTAACTGACAATTGCGCAGTCGTGCAACGTTGTACCCAAACTAAATTTGCACCTTTTTTTCCCCACAAATAGAGCTTTCTTTTGGTGGTATTTGACCACCTCTGCGGATTTTATTTTTTGCGCTATAAACAAAAAAAGTGCGACAATTTTGCAAAACAAAAACAATATTTCTTGCTTTTTACTAAAATCCAAATCCCAAAAAAATATATAAAAAAAACTAATTTATTCATCGGTTTTGGCCGAATTATATTCTTCCTCATATTTTTGTTAAAAAAAAATTGCAATCGACAAAACTGATTGGTTTGCGTAAAAGTTGCCGCGTTTACAAACCATGAGAATTAATTTCTGGCGGTTTTACAATTTTTTTTTTTTAACTGGTAATGGCGGCGATGAGCACAACTGTATATCCCATAGTTTGTAGACAGTATGACTTTTACACAAACCAATCAATATACATTTATTGGGATGTTTTTTACCAAAAATATGTAGCAGAATACATATTGTCCTAAATTTATGAAAAAATTAGATATTTACATTTTTTTATTAGATATATTTTATAGCGAAAAGTAAAAAATTATATAATTGACAGTTACAGTTAAGTAACACAGTGCCGTATCCGAAAAAATGGCCTGGTCATGAACAGGGGTAAACCTTCCTGAGGTCAAGTGGTTAAAGTGGAGAATATGCAGTCTGACTAGCCTCACATTAACCACTTCAGTACCAGAGCACTTTTTGTGATTCGGCACTGCGCCGCTTTAACCGACAATTGCACAGTCGTGCAACGTTGTTCCCAAACAAAATGTGCTTCCTTTTTTCCCACAAAAAAAAGAGCTTTCTTTTGGTGGTATTTGATCCCCTTTGCGCCATTTCTGATCACTGCTATAAACAATAGAAGAGCGACAATTTTGCAAAAAAAATAAACAAATTTCTTAATTTTTGCTAAAATACAAATCCAAAAAAAAATCTAAAAAAACATTTTTTTCATCGGTTTTGGCCGATTTATATTCTTCCTCATGTTTTTGGTAAAAAAAAAATTGCAATTGGCGTTTATTGATTGGTTTGCGCAAAAGTTGCCGCGTTTACGGATGATGAGAATTCATTTCTGGGGTTTTTATTTATTTTATTTTTTTTTTACTAGTAATGGCGGCGGAAGGAGGAATAGTGCCCCATGGTTGGTGTCGGTGGGGGGAATAGTGCCCCATCATTGGTATTAGTGGGAGGAATAGTGCCCTATCATTGGTATCAGTGGGAGGAATAGTGTCCCATGGTCGGTGAGAGGAATAGTGCCCCATCATTGGCATGTGGGAGGAATAGTGCCCTGTTTTTGATGTCAGTAACAGGAATTATTTTCCATTGCTAGTTGAACTGGTGAACTCATTCAGGAAAATATGGGCTGCTGCATCATCACTAGTGCAGAAACTGCAGGTCTGTTTGATGCAGTGCCAAGCAAAACAAATGCTTCACTGAAAAGTTTTCAGGGAAGCATTTTCTATTTTGCTTTGCTTGGCTCTGTATCAAACAGACCTGCAGCTTCTGCAAATCTGCATTAGTGATGCAGGCAGCAGGCCAGCCAACAGCTCATGTTTTCTTGAATTAGTTCATCATCACCAGTTCAAGTTCAACTAGCAGGGCCCAGGCCTGTACTGATGATTGCAGAATGCAGATATGATGCAGCAGAATATCTTCATTCTGCAATCAACATTAGTACAGGCCTGGGCCCTGCTAGTTGAACTTGAACTGGTGATGATGAACTAATTAAGGAAAACATGGGCTGCTGGCCTGCTACATCACTAGTGCAGAAGCTGCGGGCCTGTTTGATGCATGCAGTGCCAAGCAAAGCAAAATAGACAATGCTTCCCTGAAAACTTTTCAGGGAAGCATTTGCTTTACTTGGCACTGCATCAAACAGACCTGCAGCTTCTGCAGATCTGCACTAGTGATGCAACAGGCCAGTAGCCCAAGTTTTCCTTAATGAGTTCATCATCACCACTTCAACTACTAGCAGGGGGGCCAGGCCTGTACAGATGATGATTATGGTGATGAATGATTGTTGCAGACCGTCCAGAAATGAATGCTAGGCCCAGCCAGCCCCAGTCCTGCTAGGCAGGCCAGACCACCACCCAGTCCAGTCCCTCCCTGTGAAATTCACAGGCAGCTGAACTAGTGAGTGACGTCAGGAGGACCGTCAGGTGCTAGTCAGTGCTACTAATCCACTCCACCAGTCACTGTGAAAAAAATTTTCCTTACTCTGCTGGCACTGCTCGCTCCCACACAGTCTCCTCAGGGCTCAGCAGCACCTCCGCTCCTCTGTCCTGTTCTTCCCCTGGCCCGAGTCCCTCGCTCAGCGTCATGCTGCCTGCCACACAGAGTGAGGTCTCTCTGCTCTCAAAGGCCCAGCCGTCCTGCCCCTCCCTCCAAAATCTCTTTGCATGTAGTGCGCACTGCAGGAGACTCCAGGAGGACAAGAGGGGGCGGCGCCACGCTCCCTGGTCCAGACTTGTAGTACACACAGCTCAGGCAATCAGATGAAGTGGTAGACAGCTGCAGGTGCTCGCCACCGTAGACACAATATAGGAAAAGACAAAAAGGTTATGAGGAAGCTCGAGTGAAACGCGTCACCATTACCCTGTATTACTGGCTGGATTCATAATAAATAATTATTTTTCAAGCATCTGACTAAGCTGTGGAGTGCCACCATCTTTTTGTCTTTTCCTATATTGTGGCCACGCTCCCTGGCCCTCCTGAAACAAATGTGAGGGTTTGTGTTGGTAATGACTGGACTGATGAGGTGGTCACTTCAGTTGAAGTTTCTGGTGGTAAAAAGAAAGCAGCTGAAAGTAGTGTTTGTCATGCCATGTGCACTAATGCCTGTAGTTTAGGCAACAAGCTTTGTGAGCTGACAGCTCCTATGTCTAGGGACAACTTGGACCTTGTTGCAATTACAGAGACATGGTTCAAGGATTCAAATAACTGGGAAATAACTATACCAGGGTACACACTATACAGGAATGACAGAGTAGGGATGAGGGGAGGTGGAGTTGCCATATATGTAAAAAATGGCATAAAACTAACATTAATTCAAAAAACAAATGAAATACTTGAATCCCTCTGGGTCTGCCTTCCAACCAGAATTGGAGTAGTATACAGACCCCCAGGACAGAGTGAAGATTATGATAACTTGTTGATTGATGAGATAAGTTAATGGCAATGAAGGGAGAGGTTTTGATTATGGGTGAGTTTAACATACCTTACGTTAACTGGAATTCTCAAACTGCTATTACAAGCAGGAGCAGGGATGTAATGGAAGCACTGAATGGGGTTTCTTTAAAAAAGTTAGTAAAAAGCCCAAACCGAGGTGATCATATTCTTGACCTAGTACTGACAAGAGTTGTAGTCTATCAACTAGGGGTATACAGTCATGATCCAGTTCTTATACTAGTGGAGCCAAACCCGAAAAATGATTGAAAAAATTTCTTTGGGGTA
>BLSH010188509.1:3846-18393 GCA_018402905.1 Glandirana rugosa | reverse complement strand
TACAGGAAGGCTGTGATCACAGCCCTTCCCCCTTCACAGAACGGAGGTCCGTGTTTACTTACACGGACCTCCGTTCCTTCACTCCGGGGGGGCCATCGCGGGTAGCCGGCGGCAATCGAAGCCACCGTACCCGCTCCCTGGCCCTCCCCGAACACAGTGAGCGCGCAGGCACGCCTCCGGCGGCGCACGCGCGCTCACAGTGCACGTTATCGCAGCCGCCGTCGTATGACGGCGATTTGCGATAACGAACCACCTTGTCGCCGTCAACCTGCGGTTGGCGGTCGGCAAGTGGTTAAATATCACCGCCGTCAGGTTAACAGAATACAACTGAATACAGGAAAGTGATATTAGACATTGCATAAAATTAATTATAAATCGATAATTAAAATTATGATTAAAAAACAAGCTCAACATTCATCTCTACAATGATGGCTTTAGAATAGATCGCTCAAAAGACATCTCCAACACTAAATATCTGCACTGCCATCTAGTGTGCAGAGATGGGGATTAACTCTAACTCATCCATTAATCTGCAAGAGAAAAAGGGATTTTATTAAGAACTTACCGTAAAATCCTTTTCTCTGAGTACACTGACAGACGCAGCCCTTCATTGACAAGTGGGGTTTATGCACATCCTACCAGGAGTAGACTAGGCAAATAGAAAAAAGCAAGCTGACCCCTCCCAGGGGGCCGTCCTCACTCCAGCATATAACCCCCCCTGCTCTGTATAGCATATCAGTTCGTAACAAGCCGTACAAACGCAACACAGAGGGGTGGGTGCTGCGTCTGTCAGTTATATGCTGGAGTGAGGACGGCCCCCTGGGAGGGGTCAGCTTGCACCGAGGCCCAAGTAGCCGCCTTGCACACCTGAGACACCAAAGCTTGGTGTCTGAAAGCCCAGGAAGTACTAACTGCCCTGGTGGAATGAGCCCTGACTCGAAAAGGAGGGACTTTGCCCTGAACAGTATACGCATGAGTCACGGTCTGTCTGATCCAACGGGAAACAATAGCCGACGAGGCCGCCAACCCTCTGCACGGTCCTTCTGTCAGCACAAACAATGCATCAGACTTCCGAAAGGAGGCTGTAGCCGCCAAATACACCCGCAAAGCCCTCACGACATCCAAAGAATGTAACTCAAATTCCTTGGGATGCGGACATAATGAAGGGAGAACAATATCCTCATTAATGTGGAAAGAGGAGACCACCTTTGTTAGAAACGAAGGGGAAGATCGCAAGACCGCCTTGTCCTTATGAAGGACCAAGTAAGGAGACTTACAGGACAACGCTGCCCACTCAGACACCCGCCTAGTGGATGTAATGGTCACCAAGAAAGCCACTTTTTGCGACAGCAATTGTAGGGGAATATCCCTGATTTTCTCATATGGCGGTTTCTGCTGTACATAAAAGTACCAAATTCAAATCCCACGGCACCACAGGCGACCGTATCTGAGGAGCCACATGGCTTACACCCTGTACAAATGTACGTACCAGCGAATGTGATGCCAAAGGCCGTTGAAAGAGAATCGCCAGAGCCGAAATCTGACCCTTGAGAGTACTCAATGCCAACTTGTTATCCAGGTCCTGCTGCAAAGCCAGTCAGAGACACCCCTATCCCTCAGCACCTGGGACTCAATAGCCAAGCCGTCAAAGCCAGCGAGTGTAAAGCAGAGTGCAGGATGGGTCCCTATGACAGCACATCTTCTCGCAGCAGCAGACGCCACGGAACATCTGTCACCATCCGCACCACGTCGGCGTACCAAGGGCGCTGAGGCCAATCCGGAGCAACCAGGATTGTCAGGATTCCCTCCGCTTCTACCCTGCGCAGTAGCCATGGTAAAAACTTGATGGGAGGGAAGGCGTACAGGAGCCGATACCGACCCCAAGGCGCTACCAACGCGTCCGTGGTGGCCGCCAACGGGTCCCTTGTTCTGCACACGAAGGCCTGCACCTTGTGATTGAACCTGGACGCCATGAGGTCCACGTCTGGCGTGCCCCACTTGTGGCAAATCTGGCGGAACACCTCTGGATGTAGGGACCATTCCCCCTGATCCAGCGTCTGGCGACTGAGAAAGTCCGCCTGCCAATTTTCTACGCCCGGAATGTAAATGGCGGAGATTGCCGGCATGTGAAATTCTGCCCAACGCAGAATGAGGGCCGCTTTCGCAGCCGCTGCCGAGCTCCTCATTCCGCCCTGATGGTTCACGTACGCCACAGCCGTGGCGTTGTGCGACTGAACCCGAACCGGGAGGCCGCGCAGCCTTGCCGTCCAGTGGGAGAGGCAGAGCCTGATTGCCCTCAGCTCCAGCACATTTATCTGAAGGCGGATTCCTGCGCCAACCAACGGCCCTGAGCAGACAGCTGCCCCAGTACCCCACCCCCCCAGCCCAATAGGCTGGCGTCCGTCGTGACTATCAACCAGTTCAGGGGAAGAAACGACTTCCCCAATGTTAGAGCAGGGGCCCGAAGCCACCAGGTCAATGATCCTCTGGTCTGATGATCCAATCTGATCAGCCAGTCCAGAGACAGCGGAGACTTGCCCCACCTTGACAGAATCGATCGCTGCAGGAGACGAGTGTGGCGTAAGGTATCGTCTCGAAGGCTGAAACCATGAGCCCCAACACCCGCATACAGAACCGTAAGGAGAACCACTGGCGTGACAGCAGGGTTCGCACCGCTGCTTGCAGTGTCAATAACTTGGCTGGAGGTAAGAACACTTTCGCCTGCTCCGTGTCCAGAATTATACCCGATATTCCAGTCGACAAGACGGGGTCAAAGTCGACTTCTGCAGGTTTATCAGCCAGCCGAAGTCCTTCAACGAGGCCATGGTGATAGCCACGTTCTCCTCCAGGGCCGAAGCAGACTCCGCTCGCAGGAGCAAGTCGTCAAGGTATGCTACTACCGCAATTCCTCTGTGCCTCAATAGCGCCAGCACCGGAGCCACCAGCTTGGTGAACACCCGAGGATCCAAGGCCAGACCGAAGGGAAGTGCCACAAACTGATAATGTAGATCCCCCACCGCAAAGCGCAGAAAGCGCTGGTGCCGGGGACAAATGGGAACATGGAGATACGCGTCCCTGATATCCAGAGACGCCATGAAGTCCCCTTGGTGCAGGGCGGCCATGACCGAACAGACAGATTCCATCCGGAACTTTTGTGCCTTCACAAAGTGGTTTAGCCCTTTCAGGTCCAGAACTGGCCTGACCCCACCCTTTTTGGGCACCACAAAGAGGTTTGAATAGAAGCCGCGGAACCTTCCAACGGAGGTAACGGCACAATCACCCCTTGTTTGGAGAGCGTCTGAACAGCCCCTAGGAGAGCCTCTCAAAGCCCCTGAGGGAGTCTCAAGTTCAATGGGAAGAAACTGTCTGGGGGTAGAGTGCTGAACTCTATCCTGTATCGGGAGGACACCACTTCCTGCACCCATCAGTCAAAAATGCGGGCAGTCCATCTGTCTGTGAACCCCAGAAGTCGGCCCCCCACCTGAGAATCGGGTGGGGGCAACCCATCATGCGGAGGAGGACTTATCCTCCGCCTTTTTGCTCTTGCGCTGCCAGGGCCGTTTACCGGATCCCGAGGCAGACTTGCCAGGCCTCGAGCCCTTGCACCGGGCACACGAAAAAACCTCTTCTGACCCGAAGAAGCAGGACCCTGCTTACGGCGGGACTCCCACCGCCTGGGCTCCGGGAGAAAAGTACTCTTCCCTCCGGTGAAATCTTTAATGATTTTATCCAATTGTGCCCCAAAGAGCCGACCACCCTGAAAGGGGAGATCCGTGAGGCCCTTCTTAGACGCGTGGTCACCCGACCAACAGCGTAACCACAGCACCCGTCTAATAATGACTGTGAAAACAGACATCTTAGACAGCATGGGAAGCAGGTCCAAAGCTGCGTCACACAGGTACCGAAGACCCTGTATCAGATGGTCTGCTCGCTGTGACACCTCAAGTGAACTCCCGCAGCTCAACTTATTGTGCAACTTAGTCACACACTCGGTAAGGTGTTGCGCCACCATGGCTGACACCAAGGCTGGTCTCATGGCCGACCCCTACCAACAATAACAGTGCCTTGGATACTGCCACCGGATCCTTAAAAGAGGGAAACCCCTCCAAGGGGATGGTCGTTGCCTTATTCAGGCGAGCCACCGGAGGGTCCACTGCGGGGGATGCCCACTTCTTCACAAAACTATCCTCAAAGGGATAGCGTACAGCGAAACGTTTGGGAAAAACAAAGGAATTCTGTGGACGCTGCCATTCCTTATAGACCAGCTGGTCAAAGAATTGATCATAGGGATAAGCCCTAGGGGACCTATGTGGCTTAAAAGACCCACAAACATATGCAGACTCCTGGACTCCCCGGCTTGGTCCAGTCGCAGGGACGCACGGATATTGGCGATCAGGGTGGCCACCAGCGCCCACTCGCGCGCTACCGAGGCCCCCTGGTCTTCCTCGCCATCCGAGGGCTCCTGTTCACCATCTGAGAGTTCCACGGGGTTCCCGCGACCACCGAGGCACCTTCCGGTTCAGAATCCTCCCCCCGATGAAGGAGGGGGTGGACACTTTTTAGACACCCCCTTAGCACTACACGGCACCTCCCGGGGAAAAATTCCCCCAATAGGGATCTAAGCTGATCCAGGGGAACTTCAGGCCCCAGCGCAGGTTGCGCTTCAACCGACTCCTCCTTGGAAGGACCCGCCATTGCGCCACCGGACACTGACAGGCCAAAAAGGCCCTGACACCCCCACAATACAGCCCCACCACTGCCCCACAGATCAACCGGGAGACACCCAGGAGGATTGCACCCACCGCTACCAGCACCCCAGGGAGAGCCCAGGTATACTCGCTGTTAGTGATTGCCCTTTAAGCGCTATGTCCCAGTAAGAGTGCCTGCCGCCAGTCAGGAGCCTGCGCCGCCATGTGCCATCCACGTTGTCCCAGAGTGAAAGAGGAAGAAGCGGCGTTGGCCGCACGTTTTCATCCATAGGCACATCAAACATGGCCGCCGAGCGGTCACAAGAGGCCAAAGCCTGTTACACAGGCCGCGACTATGGCAAAATGGCCGCCGATCCGACACTAGAGGCCAAAATAGCCCACAAAATGGCCGTGGCTATGGCAAAATGGCGGCGATCCGCCGCAAAATGGCGGCAGATTGCCGCATGGAGGCTTTGAGAGCACGGGTGCGGTGCGGGGGAAGGGGGTGTAGGAGGGGGGCGACCCCGAACAAAGACACCCACGGTGATCTGTAGCTTCAGGAACCCTCCACCGGCCGCACTAGTCCACTACAAAAAAATGCCCAGCCCCCCCTCCGCATCCTGGGGGGGGGAGAGAGGGGGTCACTCACCAATCCGACGGGCGTAGCGGGTAGCCACCCGGTTGAAGACCTTCCTCCCATCTGGCGGAGAGGGATGCTGCAGGCCAAGCACCCCTGGACGTGAGCAGAGCCCGGTCACTGGGCGCAATTGGGGGTCACCCACTGGCCTCCCACACGGAATGGGTAGGATGCGGCGGACCCCGTCAGGGCTAAGGGTAGCTCGCATCGGTCGGCCGCGCTGGGGAAGGTTCAGGATTTGAGATATCCTCTATGCCCCAGCCGGCTACTTGATAGCAGTCTTCAATCAGAAAGCTTCCAAAGAAAGAACAATCTGTGGAACCGCAGGTCCCAGCAGGGAACCAGGTCTAACTCCTTGCACTAGGCATAATAAAACTGATATGCTATACAGAGCAGGGGGGTTATATGCTGGAGTGAGGACGGCCCCCTGAGAGGTGTCAGTTTGCTTTTTTCTATTTGCCTAGTCTACTCCTGATAGGATGTGCATAAACCCCACTTGTCAATGAAGGGCTGCGTCTGTCAGTGAATGTAAGAGAAAGGATTGTTTTAGGTAACCATATCTCCATCCAACAAAGGAGCCTCAATCAACCCCCTTTCCGCTATAATAATCCTCAATGTTTTAATAAAAGCCTGAGGGCTCTATAAAGAGCGGTGAATGTTGGACTTTATAATTATTATAATCTGAATTTATAATTAATACGAAAAGATAATGGGCCGAATAAATTGGCATCGGATACACAAAAAGGCCTCTAATATAAAAAATGACCAAAAGGCATTAATTAATATCTAACACTGGAGTCTTAATTAGCTCTTTCCACTTTAGAAATCCATAATCTATATGTAAAAAGGTTGAGGCTTCTAAATGAAGCAATAAATGTTGGACCCTATAAGCGTGTTCGGTTTAATATAAAGATGGCCTAATTTAGACTAATGGGTTCGCAAACGTAGGAGATAACGTTGGTAATAAACCAAATAAACTGGCATTTGACATGAAGGAGTACATAGAAATAACTATAACTACTAAATCAGGGGCATTTAGGAATTATCTATGAAGGCATTAATTTCTACATCAACATTCAACCCTAATGGTTTCAAAGTTTGAGCTTTGTAAATCCAGCTCATCTCGAGTTTAGAAATTTCCCTCCTTTTAGGGCCCCCCCTCCAATGCAATTTGAGGATATCAATGCCCAGAAACGAAGTGCCCTCAAGTTTCTTATCATGGACCTCTAGGTAATGTCGAGAGAGGGGGTGTTTAGGAAAACCCCTCTTAATGTTCCCCATGTGCTCCTTAAGTCTGACCTGCAGCGGTCTAACAGTCCTCCCAATATATTGTAGGCCGCATGGACAGGTAATAGCATAGACCACATTGGACACATTGCAGGAAATAAAGGATTTGATAGAAAAACTCCTACCATTACTATTAGAGTGAAAAATGGTCGTTTTCCTCTCTTTAATCATGTTGACTTTACATACTTTACATCTCCCACATTTGTGAAAGCCTATCAAGTTCTGAAAGAACATTGGTCTGTCACTTGGGGGGGGTTACAGACACCATGTCTCTAAGAGATGGGGCCCGCTTAAAGACCACTTGAGCTTTATCCGGTAAAGAAGGGCCTAATATTGAGTCATTTTTTAATATATGCCAATGTTTATATATTAGTTGTTTAATCACCTTATATTGTGTAGAAAACCTGGTTATGAATGGAACAAGGGTCTTGGCATTTTCCCCTTCCGATAGGGGTTTCTCGGTAAGTAGGTCATTCCTATTCTTAGCCTCAATATCCAAAAGAACCTCATCCAGAATTTCCAATTCATACCCCTTTTCCTGAAATCTAGTGGTTAATATTTTGGCCTGGTCACGAAAATCCTCTACCCTCGTACAACTCCTCCTTATCCGCATATATTGACTTTTCGGGATGGAATTAAGCTAAGCTGGAAAGTGACAGCTATCCTTTGGAATATAGGAATTCCCATCTGTGGTTTTGAGGAATTTTGAGGTTAGAAGTTGTCCCCCATCCCCCCATATCTTCAGATCCAAAAAATTGATGGCCACACCTCTATGTTGTAAAAAGAAACCACAGGCATGCCAAAAGAAATTATGTGAAGTGGCATACTTCAAAAGGTCCATAATGTATTTCTTTTGATTATTTGGGAGTGTAAAATCTCTATTAAGAAAGTGTTCAACTGAGGAAAGGCCCCATTGATGGGGAATATTGGTGTAGAGAGATGTAACATCCGCCATTACTAACCATTGGCCTTCCTTATAGGGGCAATTCTTTAGAATATTGATCACATGCTTAGTGTCTTTGATATAGGTGGGAAGAGACTTGACTAGCGGCTGCAAATAGCCATCAATGTATTTACCAATCCATGATGTCAAAGAATCTATCCCACTAATTATGGGGCGGCCTGGAGGGTTAGTCAGGCTTTTATGGATTTTAGGTAAGTAGTACATTATAGGGATTCTAGATGCTTTAGGGATCAAAAATGCCTTTTCTTTTTTATTTAATATACCCTGATCGGAGCCTCTCTTAATTAGTGTCTCCAACTCCTTCCGGAATGCCGGATCTGGGTCAACACAGAGGGGGGTGTAGGTTTCCCTGCCCCCCACTATGTTGCTTAATTCCCTCAGATAATCAACTTTATTCAAAATTACAATACCCCCTCATTTGTCCGCCGGGCGGACAACAAGCTCCTTGTCTTCACATAGCTGATCAAAGCCCTTTTGGAGGGTACTATTCATTCTAGCTTTCTTAATTTTAATCTTCTCTAAATCTCTAAGCAAAACATCTCTGAACACATTAATATTAGCAGCCATTCCCCTTGGGGGGTTGAATAATGAGGAGTTGGACAGTTGTGAATGTTGAATCCCACTAGTAATCGTTTTATTTGTTTTCCTGGGATTAGACATCATGTACCTTTTCACATTTAGTCTTCTCGTAAATTTGTGAATATCCATATAAGTATGGAACTTATTTAATCCACACGGAGGGGCAAATTTAAGTCCCTTATCAAGAATGGAGATTTCTTCGGGGGTTAGAGACTTACTACTAAGGTTATAAATCCCTTCTCCACTCACTCCCTTTTTCTTTTGTTTCTTGGCATGCCTCCCCCCTCTGGTTCCTCTCTTCGTTCTATAGGTCTTTGGATGTCTCGCTGGAGCATGTGAAAATCCCGATATTGGAAATCACCAGAGGCATCCCTTCCTCTATACTCAGGATAGGGGTATCCATTACTTCCATATATCTGATGGTATGGGGAATATAAATCTGGTTCCTCTCTCCTATGGGGTCTCTGGGGGGTATGGTTGCGCGCATACTCCCTTATATCTCTGGAGTAATGACCCCGATCATTATCTCCATAACTCCCCCTAAGAGGTTGGAACCTATTATGAAGTGACACGCCATATTCATGGTCATAGTTGTAACTTCTTTCATCATAATCTCTATTAGGATGTCCTTGATAGTAACCCTGACCCTGATGCTTAAAACCTGATTGGGGTTTAGGCTGTTTCTTAGGGGGTAATTTGCCTTGATAACCCCTCGGGTTGGCTGATTTCCCTTGATTCCCTTTGGGATAGGAGTGTTGTTTAACCCTCTCTGGGGATCTATAGGACACCCTTCTATGGGTCGGTGGCTGTTGGCGAGCCCCTGTAAGATTCCTATTAGGATTCTTTTCTTTCTCTTTTTGAGTAGATGTGGTATCAGCAACTACGCCAACAGCATCCGTCTCCATATTGCCCTCCACTACTGTCAATTTTTTTGCCATTCAAAAACCATTCCTGAACGGTAATCATTAACATCCCTATTGAACTTCTTCTTCTTTTTATGTATTTGTTCTACCTCCTCTTTTTCAAGAATGGCTTTAAGACTTCTAGATCTCTCCTTATATTCTTCACTTTCTGAGTATGGTAATAATTGTTCTTTAACAGGCTCAATCTCTGCATTCAAACAGGTCAGCTTATTGGTCTTCCTACTGATTAGAAAAAAAAATTGATCCCTGCTTCATTAAAGTATTTGAATCATTCATCAATCTCTAAATCACCCTTTTGTGGGCTGACATCCCATCTCAGACTTCTGGGTACCATAGAGTCCCTGGTATATTGTTCCAGGAAGGAAGGCTATGTCCCAAATAGTGTGGATTTCAGAAATTGTTACATTTTTTAATCTCATAAAAAGTCCTCCAAGGTCTCCCTCAGGTTCTTTGTCAGCCTGAAAGACACCTTCGGTTTAGAATAATCTGTTTGGATCTATATTCAAATATATCCATACCTAAAATCTAAAGACACAAGCTGCAAATACAATATTATCAAGTGCAAACATAAGTATCAAAAGTGTTATTGCGCTAATTGTGTCTAGTGCAGAAGCAACAGACTATGTGATAATAGCACGGTAAAAAGCCAAAATATATATACAGTTGTGCTAAATAGATAAAATGATAAGCAAGTGATTAAATTAATCCAAAATACATATGTGCATAACTCAAATATACATAATCCAAAGTGCATAGGTGCATAACTCAAATGTCTCAATATCAAGAAAAATAATCAAGATTCCAGTGTTAGATATTAATTAATGCCTCTTGGTCATTTTTTGAATTAGAAGCATTTTTGTGTATCCAATGCCAATTTATTCGGCCCATTATCTTTTAGTATTAATTATAAATTCAGATTATAATAATTAGGTGTACGGGTGGAGTAATGACACGGTCTATGGTGATCTTCACAAAGTATCTTTGCTACTTCTTCTCTATGGATAAGCCAGACCTATAGTGTGGGAGGCTGCTAGTTTACATCTACTGCTCATTACTTTGAGCATTAGCTTACCTAATAAGAAATAGAACACCACCGGGCAAACCTTTGTACCCCCGTACACAGACTGGTCTACATCTGGCAACTTTACAAGGTGACCTTATTGCATCAGTCACTCTCTGGTTGTCAGGTGCTGCTTGTCAGCTTCCCCCTCCGTCAGGTTGATGCCAGGAGCTCTTGCGGATAAACCCATGTGGCACAAATGGGTCTCCTACGGTTTGAGCGGGCTATAACAGCATCTAAGAGTTTGTCTTTTTTTAAAAAAAACAATATTTTCTGGTGATTAATTTATGATGTTATGTTCAAGTCTGTACCTCTGATGAAGGTGATCTACACCGAAATGCATTAGGTCATTGTACATAACTGGATGTTTTATACAGCATAATTGTCATTCATATTGATGTTTTCTATGATAAAGCTTTTCTGAATTATACGTTTTCAAAAAAATATTTTTAATACTGTACAACCAATAAATTTTGATATTTTAACAATAACCTTGTGTTTGTGCCTATGAAAATCCCACCTTGGAGGGTTATAGTCTATTTTGTACATAATCAGGGATGATGGCATATGGTTCAGCTGAGTGAACGGGTTTTCTTCATATATTTATAATAATTATAAAGTCCAACATTCACCGCTCTTTATAGAGCCCTCAGGCTTTTATTAAAACATTGAGGATTATTATAGTGGAAAGGGGGTTGATTGAGGCTCCTTTGTTGGATGGAGATATGGTTACCTAAAACAATCCTTTCTCTTTCAGATTAATGGATGAGTTAGAGTTAATCCCCTTCTCTGCACACTAGATGGCAGTGCTTTAAATAATTAGCATTGTAAGGCTATTTAGTGTTGGAGATGTCTTTTGAGTGATCTATTCTAAAGCCATCATTGTAGAGATGAATGTTGAGCTTGTTTTTAATCATAGTTTTAATTATCGATTTATAATTCATTTTATGCAATGTCTAATATCACTTTCCTGTATTCAGTTGTATTCTGTTAACCTGACGGCGGCGACATTTAATGGTCGCCACTGTGGGTGTTCCGGACTCCATAAAAATGGCGGCCAGCCCGATAATGAGGCGGGGTCTCCTGAGTGTATTTAGTGGTGTGTCAGTACGTCGCCCGTGCCCCTGGAAGACGTCACGTATGACGAAACATGTAGGGCGGAGCTACGTGCTGACGTCACCACGCCCACAGAATCCGGGATACGGCATGTTCTGTTTTGTTGATTGATGCCGGCTTTTATGCGTGTTTTTACTTGTTAAATGTGAGTACCTTTCTTTATTTTAATAAAATTGACCCAAACGGATTCACACTATGGAGTTTTTTCTGTTTCAAATTGCCATATACTGTTGATATGGGTGGCTGAAAAACGAAGCTTCTGACTGTGGGACATAACGGAAGGTCTGAGAGGGAGAAGTTTGCTGCACTATACCTTGCAGAGGGTGACATCTGCTGGCCTGATTGACCCACTAGCGATAATGAGTCCATTGCTTCTGGTAAGGGTATCTCCCCTAAATACCTAAGGTGTGCATGTCCTTGGTTTCTGGTCTGGCTGCTTCATTTGGATTCTTATGGTGGATTTTTTTCAGCTTAATCTTCATCCTCCTGGAATCACTTTTTATTCAGACTTTTTGGACTTTTACACAAATATTCAATCGTATTTTTCTTGATATTGAGACATTTGAGTTATGCACCTATGCACTTTGGATTATGTATATTTGAGTTATGCACATATGTATTTTGGATTAATTTAATCACGTGCTTATCATTTTATCTATTTAGCGCAACTGTATATATATTTTGGCTTTTTACTGTGCTATTATCACATAGTCTGTTGCTGCTGCACTAGACACTATTAGCGCAATAACACTTTTGATACTTAAGTGTAACCAGCACTTAGAAATATGTTAGCTCCGGGAGTTATAGATGCCCCTAAGATTAATAATAATGGTACATTGTTTCCATCACTAGTAGGGTTCCATGGGTGTGGAGAATGTAAGGCCTGTAGAACAATGAAGAATAATATGAAAAAGAGAAAAAATTTGTAGCCACAGCTACAGGTAAGACATACAAAATAAAGGACTTCATTACATGTTCCACTAGAGGTGTGGTATACATGTTGGAATGCACTTGTGGCATCCAATACGTAGGATGCACCTCAAGGGAGTTTAGCGTGAGAGTTTGAGAAAAACGGTAAGAAGGAACATACTGTACCCAAAGATTTTAGATTAGCAAATAATAAAGATCCAGCAGGCCTTACATTTTGGGGTTTAGAGAAGGTATGGAGGGTAAGGGAATTTCATTAGACAATTGAGAAAACGTGAGTCTTTTTGGATCTATGAAACTAAAGTCCTAGCCCCCCTAGGTATGAATTCTGATTTTGATCTGAACTATTAGCGATAAATAAAAGTGCAATATAATTTATCATTTTTAATTTTTTAAATTTTATGTGTCTCAGAAGGGGTTTTTTAGTAATAACAATGTGAATGATACACATTCAGATATAAGTGAAGTTTTATTTATTGGTCAATATAATAATGTTGTAGTTGTATATACTGTGTATTTACTAATGAATGGATTGGGATAGAGAGGATGTAGGTATAAGACATTTGGAAGTAAGTAGTGTGGGTGGTTCAGTTATATATTAGGATTGATGTTGGCCGAGTGTATCGCTGGTGTCTGCGCACAATAGGATGGTTGTTTTCCGATTACCATGGTCTGGGTGACTACCATGGCAGAAATGTCACTTCCGGTTCCGGAGTAACGAGAGGGACAGACACTAAATTTTCGGTTCTAGGATGGGCGGCAGTGGCTTCAGAGTATGAGCGGCACTAGAGGGAGGAGGAAAGTAAGGCCATAGCCAATAGGAGCCCACATTTGTAGAACACGGCACTTCCAGATCTCTTAACAAGGCTAACATTACTGTGAAGATTGTTTGTTATATAAGAGCAACTGAAAGGTCGGCTCCCTGCCTACTGAAGAAGCCCAATAGGACGGTGTAATGCATATGGGGGGGGGGGGGGAGAGCCGAGCCTGTGACATCACACAATAGGTATCTGAGCATCAGCGGTGAGCTGAATATATTGAACGCCTGTTTTTATGTCATTCTTGTAAGTGTGTATTATCCCTGTTTTTAAATAAAAGTTTGAAAATAGAGAGCACTATGGTTTCCCCCCTTTTTACCTCATAATATGTTCTAATGGATGAGGATTGAGTATAAGGGGATATTCTGAACACCTGAATTGGAACCAGGAGGATGAGGAGTGGCATTGAAGCGCTCACGGGAGGAGTGTTGGAGAGATGAATGAGACTCTGTAGCGGGGCTCTACCGCTGTAATAGCGCCGCTTTGGCGCCGCTATTCGGGCGGCAGCAGGGCACTTTTAAGCCCCTAAGAAGGGGTTAAACAGGGGTTAAAAGTGCCCAGCGCTCTGCGCTTCCGGAACGGTGTACATCCACTTTGGGAGCACTGGCCATTCATTCCAATGGCAGGGGTGGTGGAGGAGCGGTGTATACACCTCTCCTTCACTGCCCCAAAAATGATGCTTGCAGGAGTCCTGCAAGCGCGCCGCCCCGAGCTGCCCCAGTGTGAAAAGACACACTGGGTTTAATGGTGAGGCGCTTTACAGGCGCTATTTTTAGCTAAATAATGCCGGTAAAGCACCCCAGTGTGAAAGGGGCCTTAGAGGTGGCAGTTGACAGGACACATTTGTGAAGAATCTTGCACTGTCACTTGTTCAGGACACAGTGGTGTTATTTTTGAAAAGACTATGGGAGAGATTTACTAAAACAGTATCACAAAGAATCTGGTGCAGCTGTGCATGATAACCAATCAGCTTCTAACTTCAGCTTGTTCAATTAAGCTTTGGCGATAATACCTGGAAGCTTCAATGTGTAGTGCAATCAGCGCTGCAAGTAAACTCAAATTAGATATCCGACTGCTAGCTGAACATTACAGGTAATCAACCTCCTAAAACTCAAAAATACAAAACAGAAGCAGCGCAGTCATAAAAAAGAAATATAATAAAGTCCACAGTGTAACAGGATGTATTGATAGAATTCCCCGGTGATCAGATGGTTAATAAACGCCTATAGATTAAACTCAAATGAACGTCGCGACTAACGTGATGTGTAACTTCGAAGGTCCATAATAGCGGTTTCGAATTAACTTGTTCGACTTCAATCTTCGACTAACCAATAGTACGTGTCGACGTGGTCTAAGAAACACTATGACAAAATCATTTAGAGAGGGTATCAGAAAAGTTTTTATTGTGGTGACACAGGACTTGTTCACTGTCACGTTCTAAGAAGTGTTTACACAGGACAGTTGACGGTGGAGATTCCGGGGAAAGTGTGACCCCACGAAATGGCCGTAATAAATCGATTTTTATCGCGGACATTTCGCGGAGTGGTA
>BLSH010188408.1:11641-25207 GCA_018402905.1 Glandirana rugosa | reverse complement strand
TTCTTTGGAGTGTCTGCACTCAATTCACTTTTTCCAAGTCATCTTCCAGGACGGCTTACAGAGAGAGGCTCCTTCCACCTAACAGGAAACACATGATCCACATTATAAAAAAGACTACTCACCAGTAGTACCTCAGTATATGTGTTTCCTCCGGCCTGACAAGAACTCTGAAGAAGTTTGTTATTTTTATGGCCTTCATGCCAGGTGGCAGGGGCCTCCCGGCTACAGCATCCCAGAACAGGGGCAGTGAACTGGGGGATGCATGTAGCTTGGACTTGTTCAGGATTTTTTACCCCAGGAGACCCTCCTCTCTCCATGGGAGTACGGGCAACAGCATGCCTGTAGTTCAGGTACACTGGTAGTGTGGGATTTTGACTCAGTGAGTCTTCCGGGGGACAGGGTGGTCTAGTGGTGTCCTGATGCTTGCAGGGCGGCCATGTTATTGGTAGCAAACACTGACCTTGTGGTTGGGGCTGCAAGCTCCATGCACTGTCCCAGAAGAGGCGTCTGATCCACAGCGCCAGACCGGGATCCGCAATACTTGACCTTTCAGGGCTACAGAGAAGATGGTGGAAGCCATTCTGTCCTGTGCTGGTAAAGCCACCAGTGGAGACTCTAAGCAGGAAGCAGGTCTGGGACACCTGCAGACTCTGACCCTAAGGTAAGAAAGAGGCTAAAGGCAAGTTTTTTTCCTTTCTTACTCCCTGGTGTAGGGGGCACCAGAGGATTTGGGATTATTCTCTGAACAATCCACAGACCAGCAGACCGGGTCTGGGGAGTCTGGCTGTTTGTGTATCCCTCTTTTCCTTACCAGTGGTGGGGCTTCATTTGGGTCGCCCTAGGTGGCGGAGTGCTGGTCATGGTATGATTGTCTGCACCCTCCTCTCTCCTTGTAAAAGGCTCATACCACCTTGTGTCCTCTCCCTGTAGGACAAAGGAAGGGAGCAAAAGGGGAACCGCCTAAGGGACAGATGTACAGATTATCTCCTGCCTGGATACCAGCCCCAGTGCTGCAACACTCTAAAAAGTTTCCTAGAGAGCATTGCAGAGAATGTCTTGGTTTTCATTTGCTGGCTGAGCTCCTGATTAATATGGATTGATCAAGGCTGCTGGCTTCCCCAAATCTTTTTGGAGGGAATACTGCAGGGCTGGAGCAGAGGCATCCAGAATCCCTGACTACTCCCAGTTGGGGGGAGGGGCACATGTTTGTTGAGGCTGGTAAACTATGTTGGTAAGCCACAACAGAATGCAACCTGCTAAGCTGCAGACCCCCCTGAAGGGACAGCTATAAGGTAGTTGTGTAAGTATTCCCTGTGCCATCCCAGGAGTATTACAGCAGACTTTATCTGGTCTGCAAAGCTACACCATGTACTCTGGTCCCGCCATGACACTTGCTATAATTTGTGGCAAATAGCCACAAGGTGGTAACCCTTAGGAGGTGTTTCCTCCCTTTGGGTATTGGTTGCTGTGGGTGTTTGCATGCCTCCCACAAACACAGAGTGAATGTGCTTTGTGTTCTTATCCACCATTGTGTGGTCATTTGGAGGCAGAGGGCCTAACGCCTATAAACTGCAGAGCTGCGGCTGGCTAATCCAGAGATCAGCAAAAGCTGCAACCTGTTAACCCCTTCCTACACTTAGGTCACACTTGAGCAGGGCTCCGGGGGGCTACTTACTCCATCAATTACACCCTGTTTTCAGGGTCTGCTGTGGGTTAAGCATAGGGTTGCCACATCATCCCTTTAATCCAGGATACATATGAATTACACAGGTTCTGAGGCTAATATAATGCACATAAGGCACTAAGTGAGTTTAATTACCACCTTAATCAGCCACAAAACCTGTGTAATTCATGTGTGTCCTGGATTAAAGGGATGATGTGGCAACCCTAGTTAAGCAGGACTTTCTGTTTTTGGATTTAGGGCCAGTTCACACCATAGAAAGGCAGTCCGGATGAATTCTGGATGCTTTTCTGCATGCGCGTTTTTGATTGAGTCCAGTGCAGTTTTTTCCCCCCTACTTAAGATAAGGACAGTAAAGTTAACTGCAGAAAAAATGCAGCATGTTCTACTTTTGTTTTCTGGGCCTGGAACTGACTGCACTGGTGTGAACTAAGCCATTGAAAGCCATATAACCTATTTTCCATGCGTTTTTGATGGGGGGAAAGGGAATCCTGCATGATTCAATTGGCAGACTCCTGGGTGTAACCTCCATGCAATGCTTGCATGGACACATGGACAAGTTTAATGATTGGTTGTTAATGCCTGCAGGTGTTGGCCTTCTGATGACTTTAGTTGCACACTTCAAGGCTTATTCAAAGGTGCCAGAAGCTTTAATTTACCCTAGATTTGGATATGTTATGAGCTGGGTGGTTTTGTCTGTCTCCCACCTTAGTGTGCACTTTATAAAGTAAGTTAAGGATACAGCAATCATTGTTAATTTACATTGTTTAAATATACAGTTAAGGAGACTCCGTTTTTGCTTCTGTTCCAAATAAGTTATTTGGTTATGTCTAGGAGTTGAAGCTGTACCTTCTATAGGGTAACAGTATCTGCTGTGCACTCCAGTGTGTGTCTAGACTTCTGTCACCCGGATCTCCCTGAATTCCACCATATAGAGGTATAATGGATTGGAGACTAGGCTATAACTATGACTTATGATTCTGCCAATTGTTGGCTTTGTGGCATTGTCATTAGTTGGGTATAAATGGCTGTGTGTGGGATATTAGATAAATACTCTGTCTCTGTCCTTATACTTCTCCAAGTATGTTATAACTCTATGTATTTAAATACTCAACATTGGAGCTTATGCTTGTGTTTTTTGTGATATATTCTTATGGTACCATTGTGGTTTATGCCTTATATGCGATCTAATATATTAAAGCGGAAGTAAACCCAGATCTTTATTCCCCTGTAATGTAGAAGCATAATGGGCTACTAGGCATCGCATGAGTCTACATTTCCAATGTTGCGGCCCAAAGGTTGCGTGATTTAGAGTGGGGCTTTGATCCATCTTCAGTCCCTGGATTTGGGTTGCATCAGAGATCGCATCTCTAGGGTTAAGGGACCCTTTTCTGGGTCGCTGTAACCTTGAATTGCATAGGTTGAAAATTGCCATTTGAAATCTATATAAAAAAAACAATTAAAAATCTGCGCTAAACCAAATAAAAAATATATATGTGAAAATAAAATAAAATGAAATATCGCAGCTAGCCACGGAGCTATATAGATAAAATAACCCAAACACAAATATAGTAAAAGTAAGTAGCAGCGCTTATCAGAAAGATTAATTGCAATTAATACAAAATTGGTGTATACAGGTGACACATATAAATCTGTACATGTAGATTAACAACCGATGATCCTGAATAAACGTGGACATCAGATCAATACATATTCCTGAACGATTCATAAATGTCTCTCATCAAGGAAAAGGTTGAACCCCCAAAAGTGGAAAGACTGGAAAGTCCACACAAAAATATCCAAGTGTAAGTGAAGATCCACCACCTCTGATTAAAAGGGCTGCTGACCAGAACGATATGGCTTCCAACCTAATGGAATAGCCAAAGAGCGCCTGCAGGGATTATAACGAGTCCCTATAGAACCTGGATGTCACTTTCGCACAATCTTCAGTACAGCAAGGAAAAACATTTCAGCGATCCTCATAAAGATATAAGAATAGGCCCAACTATAGCGTAATCCAGTTTTAACTAGTTTAATGTGCAAACATCAATACAATATATAGCACTCACATTTTGTAGAAAACATGAAAACTTGTGTGCAGTAAAAACGATCATAGCCAGAAAACAGGAAACAGCTGTAGGAGCGCAGGGTCGCACGTCTCTGTGTGACGCCGACCCGTTTCGTCATACCAATGACGTCGTCTAGGGCGTAACTACCAGACGTGCGCTGCCCTCTTATACACATTGCGGCAAGTGAGGGCAGAAGTATTAACGCCCGACCTCATGTGAATAAAGAAAAAGGCAATGGCGATTCTATGCCCACAATATATTAAAGAAAATACATTTGCAGCAGAAGAGTACCCAAATAAAAATCTTGGATGAAAGATTTTGAATAAAAAAAGGGCAAGAAAAAACTTCATAATATAAAACCCAAGATGATGGTATAGAGTTAAGCAATGGCATTGAGACATTGCCATCTAGTGGACAAAAATAAATAAACAGCTATATATTCAATTTTAACAATCTAGTAGTTTTCCATATCACTGAATTGTGTCAGGGGTAAAGACTTCTCACCCTCATCATAAAAAAATCATCATCATCTTCTAAAAGTTGATTATATATCATAAATTATACATTTAATATAAATAAATAAAAAAAAATGAAATAAACTAATATAAAGATAAATAAATCTGCATAATATATTCTAACAAAAAAATTAAGAGAATAATAGGAAAAAAAAAAACTCAGCTATTATTAATAAAACAATTAATGTCCCTTTCAACATTAAGGCAGAATGGGAAGTAACATTTTAAAGAATGAATCCATCTGCCCTCCATACGTGAGATTGTTCTCCTAGTATTACACCCTCTCCAGTTAGGATTTAACTTGTCGATAGCCACAAATAGTGTATCATGCGGATTTCTATGATGACACACATCATAGTGTTTAGCCACACTGTGGTTCGGGAAACCTCTTTTTATGTTCCCCACATGTTCATTTAAATGAACCTGTAAGGCCCTTATCGCCCGGCCTACATATTGTTTGCCGCATTTATACTGCAGCAAATAAACAACATGTTTAGTCGAACATGTAATAAAAGAATTGATACGATATTCTCGACCGGTTTGTGTGGAGCGAAAAGTTTCTATTCTCCTCCCCCTAAATGAATTAAGACCCAGATATTGTATTTCTGACAAGGAAAAAAGCCTTTAAGGTCCTGAAAGAAAGAGGGTTTGATCGGGCGATCCACTACGTTATGTGCAATTTTGCTTCGCAAGGTGGGTGCACCTCTAAACACAACCTTTGGGCGTGATGGTAAAAGTGGACCCAACACTGCGTCCTTTTTCAAAACTGACCAGTGTATAGATAAAATATTTTTTATGTCATAGTGTTGTATAGAGTAGGAAGTGACAAACAAGTTCTAAAAAGAGTCGCCTTGATTGGGTCTATTCTGCTTTTGTAGTAAATGGCCTCTATCTAAAGCTGCCACTTCTCTAATCGTAGAGTCAAGTTTTATTACATCATATCCCTTCATAACAAATTGTTTTTTAAGTGTGTCAGCTTGTCTAAGGAAATCACCAACCTAGGTGCAATTACGCCTTAGTCGCAAGAATTGTCCTTTCGGAACAGCTTTCAACCAAGCTGTATGGTGGCAGCTATCTGTTGGAATAAAGCTGTTCTGGTCTGTTGATTTAAAATGTGTGGTAGTGATGATTTGATTACCACTTGCAGTCAGGCAAAGATCGAAAAAGGAGATCTGGTCCCTGCTAGCTGTATATTCCAATTTAATCCCCCTATCGTTAGTGTTAAACTCAGACAAAAATTCATCCAGGGAGGGAAAATCACCATCCCAGAGGAGGAGGACATCATCTATGTATCTCCGCCACAGAACAAGCTGGGGCGGCCGATTACTAAAAATGACGTCGTCCTCCCACCTGGCCATAAATAAATTGGCAAGGCTGGCTGCACCACGTTGTTGCAAAAAATAGCAGTCATTAAACCAAAAAAGTTATGCTGCATAGCAAAAGACAATAGATCAAGAATAAAGGACTTTTGTTTGTCTAATAAGGAATCTACCGATTCCAAATAGTATTTTACTGCCTCCATACCCTGTTGATGGGATATTATGGTGTAAAGGGACGCCACATCAGCAGTGGCCATGATATAACCCTCCCTCCACGTCAGATCTTGTAGTAAATTTAAAGTATGAGTGGTGTCTTTCAAATATGATAGCATTTTCGAAACCAGTGGCTGAAGAAATTCATCCACATATTTGCCTATTCTTGACGTGAGGGAGTCAATGCCACTGATGATGGGGCGTCCCGGCGGTTTCTCAAGGCGTTTATGCACCTTTGGCAAAAAGTACATAACAGGGATACGTGGGGCAGATGGAATAAGATAAGCTTTTTCTTTTTTATTGATGATGTCATCCTCAAAAGCCTTGTTGATCAGGCCAGTTAATTCACGTCTATATTTAGTGGTGGGATTATTTGGTAGTTTTACATAGGTAATAGGATCTGATAGGATCCTATCCATCTCTGCCACATATTCCCTTTTGTCCAATACAACAATTCCACCCCCCCCCCCCCCCTTATCCGCAGGGCAGATTACTATATCTTTTCTGTTGTACAACTCTACAAGTCCTTTCTCTAGATCATGAACATTGGATCCTTTCCTAACATTAAGTGTTTCAAGGTCTTTCAGAACCAAATCTTTGAAAACAGCTACAGATGAAGAAGGTTTCCCTGGAGGATTAAATAATGATGCATTGGCCAAGGTGGTTATGTGTATAACTATCTCTCCTCCTATGATTTGGATTAATTGGATTAGTGAGGAAATATCTCTTAATGTTTAGTTCCCTAATGATTTTTTGCACATCCATAAATGTGTCAAACTTGTTCAAATTTTTAACAGGGGCATTTTTTTTTTTTTTTTAAATATCATTTTTTTATTGAATATTTGTCACAAGTAATATAAATAGGTGGTTTCTCACATATACTTGACTATAATAATAATAGATCGGACATAGATAAGAGATTATTAACATACAAATATGTAGAAACTACATTTATGCCATTTGGTAAATTGCATCATTTTTCAGAATTACTTGGGAACCTGTGAACCGTAGTAAACCAAGTATAGAGTAACAGAAAATAGAAGGAAGGGGGGGAAAGGGACATCAACAAAGGAAATAGAAACAAAGTCTCACTGTGTGTTCTAAAGTGAACTGTCAATTAAAGAAATCCTTAATGGAATTATCAGAAATTACTTAGATGATGGTATTGAGTACAACTATATTGTAACTATGATGACCCGACCACCCCAATGGGCACTCACTGTAGTCGGGACATCCAGCCACAATAATTTCAGTATTATATAAATTAACTGGATGTGCTGGAGATGAATAATTACTGAGTGTATTATAGAAATGGAGAGAGCAGAATATGACAAAAATTTTAGGTATTAAAAATGTTCTGGTAAGTATCTTTTAATGAGCGGGATGCCTTAGAATTAGATATCCAATTGGACCAAGTTGATTTGAATTTTTTCAATTTGAAATTTTTTTGGGCTAACATTAATTCGTAGTGAGCTTGAGTATTCAGTCTAATGATTACATCTGAAATATTTGGAGATTGATCAGATTTCCAGTTTTTAGAGATAGTTAATCTCGCAGCTGAAAATATGTTGGAAACTAGAAATTTAAGATGTTGGGGGTATATATCTAGATTAAGGTTTAAAAGGGCTTTCTCGATAGAAATTTTGGTTAACAGGGGCAAATTTTAAACCTCAACTGAGTACCGACATCACTTCCTTAGAAAAAGGGGTTTTGGAAAGATTAAATATACCATTTTGGTTTAAACACGTCTCCTTTTTTGACCTCTCAACCCCCCCCCCCCCCCCCCCCTCTGGAGCCTCTCTTTGTTCCACCCCTCTTTTTCTGTTGAAATTGTCCCTGGGAAAATCCCCCTGACGATGGTTGTAGGTTTGATTCTCATATTGTTGATGTCTGTAATCCTGATATGGTTCATGATAGGAATCATGGTTACCCCACCCATCCCGGGTGCCTGATGATTATTCTATTGTAGGGAGGCGACTCAATATTACCACCGGTAAGGGGAGCAAACCTATTCGAAACAGGGACTCCCCTAAACCTAGTGAGTGTATGTGTTGCAGTTCTTGCATTATCTCCAGGGACATAGGCACCCTGTTGTTTATGTGTACCATTCTCTCTCTCAGAGGGCCTGGCATATTGGGAATAGGATGGACAATTTGATGGTCTCCTTGCCCTATTATATGAACGCTGAATATGTTGTGGTTGTCGAGTTGGAGGAGGTACTAAAGGATTCATAGGTATACCCCCATTATCCACATTCACTTGTTGTAAGGTGGCTGTTTGCCACTTAAAGACTGTTTCATTTTTATAATCCATAAGGTCCCTATTAAACTTGCGCTTTTTTTTTGGACCTTTGTTCCTTTTCTTCCTTTTCCAGATGGTTTTTAAGAGTGTCAGATAATTTTTTTATATTCATCACTATCCTTAGATGTTAGGACTAAGTTTTTAAGTTTATATAATCAACTTTTAGAAGATTATGATGATGTTTTTATGATGAGGGTGAGAAGTCTTTACCCCTGACACAATTCGGTGATATGGAAATCTACTAGATTGTTAAAATTGAATATATAGCTGTTTATTTATTTTTGTCCACTAGATGGCAATGTCTCAATGCCATTGCTTAACTCTCTATACCAGGGATATGCAATTAGCGGACCTCCAGATGTTGCAGAACTACAAGTCCCATGAGGCATAGCAAGACTCTGATAGCCACAAGCATGACAGCCAGAGGCATGATGGGACTTGTAGTTTTGCAACAGCTGGAGGTCCGCTAGTTGCATATCCCTGCTCTATACCATCATCTTGGGTTTTATATTATGAAGTTTTTTCTTCCCCTTATTTTATTCAAAATCTTTCATCTAAGATTTTTATTTGGGTACTCTTTTGCTGCAAATTTATTTTCTTTAATATATTGTGGGCATAGAATCGCCATTGCCTTTTTCTTTATTCACATGAGGTCGGGTGTTCATACTTCCGCCATCACTTGCCGCAATACTTGCCGTGTATAAGAGCGCAGCGCACGTCTGGTGGTTACGCCCTAGACGACGTCATTGGTATGGTGAAACCAGTCGGCGACTCACCGAGACGTGGGACCCTGCGCTCCTACAGCTGTTTCCTGTTTCCTGGCTACGATCGTTTTACTGCACACAAGTTTTCATGTTTTCATTGTATTGATGTTTGCACAGTAAACTAGTTAAAACTGGATTACGCTATGGTTGTGCCTATTGTTATATCTTTATGAGGATCGCTGAAATGTTTTTCCTTGCTGTACTAAAGATTGTGCGAAAGTGACATCCAGGTTCTATAGGGACTCATTATAATCCCTGCAGGCGCTCTTTGGCTATTCCATTAAGTTGGAAGCCATATCGTTCTGGTAAGCAGCCCTTTTAATCAGAGGTGGTGGATCTTCACTTATACTTGGATATTTTTGTGTGGACTTTCCAGTCTTTCCACTTTTGGGGTTTCTACCTTTTCCTTGATGAGAGACATTTATGAATCATTCAGGAATATGTATTGATCTGATGTCCACGTTTATTCAGGATCAGCGGTTGTCAATCTACATATACAGATTTATATGTGTCACCTGTATACACCAATTTTATATTAATTGCAATTAATCTTTCTGATAAGCGCTGCTACTTACTTTTACTATATTTGTGTTTGGGGTATTTATCTATATATCTCAGTGGCTAGCTGCTATATTTCATTTTCACATATATATTTTTTATTTTGTTTAACACAGATTTTTATTTGTTTTTTTAAATATATTTATAGATTGTCCATCTGCTGCTTTACAGTGTAATATCTATAATGGATGTATTAGAATTTCGCAATAATTATGTTTTGGACACCATGGGGGTTTTTGATGGGAATCCGTCACCCCAAGATGATTTGGCAGGACGCTTCATGCGTCTTAAAAATCTCATGACTACGGAAATCCATACTAGATGGGATATTGCGTTCCTTGAGCACTATGTTGCGGAAAACATGGTGCCTCGTAGTCTGAGATGGGAGGTTAGCCCTCAATCAGACGAATTAGATCTCAAAGGATGGTACACCTACTTTAATACAGCAGGTGTAAGATTTTTGAAATGTTTAATAGATAAAAAAAAAGCCAAAATTAATAGGGTTCATAATGAGATTGGTTCACTTAAAAACGTAGTCCTAACATCTAAGGATAGTGATGAATATAAAAAATTATCTGACACTCTTAAAAACCATCTGGAAAAGGAGGAAAGGGAAAATAGGTCCAAAAAAAAGCGCAAGTTTAATAGGGACCTTATGGATTATAAAAATGAAACAGTCTTTAAGTGGCAAACAGCCACCTTACAACAAGTGAATGTGGATAATGGGGGTATACCTATGAATCCTTTAGTACCTCCTCCAACTCGACAACCACAACATATTCAGCGTTCATATAATAGGACAAGGAGACCATCAAATTTTCTATCCTATTCCCAATATGCCAGGCCCTCTGAGAGAGAGAATGGTACACGTAAACAGGGTGCCTATGTCCCTGGAGATAATGCAGACATTAACAATATGGGAATCAAACCTACAACCATCGTCAGGGGGATTTTCCCAGGGACAATTTCAACAGAAAAAGAGGGGTGGAACAAAGAGAGGCTCCAGAGGGAGGAGGGTTGCGAGGTCAAAAAAGGAGACATGTTTAAACCAAAATGGTATATTTAATCTTTCCAAAACCCCTATTTCTAAGGAAGAGATGTCGGTACTCAGTCGAGGTTTAAAATTTGCCCCTGTTAAAAATTTGAACAAGTTTGACACATTTATGGATGTGCAAAAATTCATTAGGAAACTAAACATTAAGAGATATTTCCTCACTAATCCAATGAATCCAAATCATAGGAGGAGTGATAGTTATACACATAACCACCTTGGCCAATGCATCATTATTTAATCCTCCAGGGAAACCTTCTTCATCTGTAGCTGTTTTCAAAGATTTGGTTCTGAAAGACCTTGAAACACTTAATGTTAGGAAAGGATCCAATGTTCGTAATCTAGAGAAAGGACTTGTAGAGTTGTACAACAGAAAAGATATAGTAATCTGCCCTGCGGATAAGGGGGGGGGGGGGTGAAATTGTTGTATTGGACAAAAGGGAATACGTGGCAGAGATGGATAGGATCCTATCAGATCCTATTACCTATGTAAAACTACCAAATAATCCCACCACTAAATATAGACGTGAATTAACTGGCCTGATCAACAAGGCTTTTGAGGATGACATCATCAATAAAAAAGAAAAAGCTTCTCTTATTCCATCTGCCCCACGTATCCCTGTTATGTACTTTTTGCCAAAGGTGCATAAACGCCTTGAGAAACCCCCGGGACGCCCCATCATCAGTGGCATTGACTCCCTCACGTCAAGAATAGGCAAATATGTGGATGAATTTCTTCAGCCACTGGTTTCGAAAATGCTATCATATTTGAAAGACACCACTCATACTTTAAATTTACTACAAGATCTGACGTGGAGGGAGGGTTATATCATGGCCACTGCTGATGTGGCGTCCCTTTACACCATAATATCCCATCAACAGGGTATGGAGGCAGTAAAAAAAGCCTTTAAGGTCCTGAAAGAAAGAGGGTTTGATCGGGCGATCCACTACGTTATGTGCAATTTTGTTTCGCAAGGGGGGTCCACCTCTAAACACAACCTTTGGGCGTGATGGTAAAAGTGGACCCGACACTGCGTCGTTATTCAAAACTGACCAGTGTTTAGATAAAATATTTTTTATGTCATAGTGTTGTATAGAGTAGGAAGTGACAAACAAGTTCTGAAGAGTCACCTTTATTGGGTCTATTCTGTTTTTGTAGTAAATGGCCTCCATCTAAAGCTGCCACTTCTCTAATCGTAGAGTCGAGTTTTATTACATCATATCCCTTCGTAACAAATTGTTTTTTAAGTGTGTCAGCTTGTCTAAGGAAATCACCAACCTGGGTGCAATTACGCCTTAGTCGCAAGAATTGTTCTTTCGGAACAGCTTTCAACCAAGCTGTATGGTGGCAGCTATCTGTTGGAATAAAGCTGTTCCGGTCTGTTGATTTAAAATGTGTGGTAGTGATGATTTGATTACCACTCGCAGTCAGGCAAAGATCCAAAAAGGAGATCTGGTCCCTGCTAGCTGTATATTCCAATTTAATCCCCCTATCGTTAGTGTTAAGCTCAGACATAAATTCATCCAGGGAGGGAAAATCACCATCCCAGAGGAGGAGGACATCATCTATGTATCTCCACCACAGAACAAGCTGGGGCGGCCGATTACTAAAAATGACGTCGTCCTCCCACCTGGCCATAAATAAATTGGCAAGGCTGGCTGCAAATTTTGCACCCATAGCAACACCACGTTGTTGCAAAAAATAGCAGTCGTTGAACCAAAAAAAGTTATGCTGCATAGCAAAAGACAATAGATCAAGAATAAAGGACTTTTGTTTGTCTAATAAGGAATCTACCGATTCCAAATAGTATTTCCTTGTCAGAAATGCAATATCTGGGTCTTAATTCATTTAGGGGGAGGAGAATAGAAACTTTTCGCTCCACACAAACCGGTCGAGAATATTGTATCAATTCTTTTATTACATGTTCGACTAAACATGTTGTTTATTTGCTGCAGTGTAAATGCGGCAAACAATATGTAGGCCGGGCTATAAGGGCCTTACAGGTTCGTTTAAATGAACATGTGGGGAACATAAAAAGAGGTTTCCCGAACCACAGTGTGGCTAAACACTATGATGTGTGTCATCATAGAAATCCGCATGATACACTATTTGTGGCTATCGACAAGTTAAATTCTAACTGGAGAGGGTGTAATACTAGGAGAACAATCTCAGGTATGGAGAGCAGATGGATTTATTCTTTAAAATGTTACTTCCCATTCTGCCTTAATGTTGAATGGGACGTTAATAGTTTTTTTAATAATAGCTGAGTTTTTTTTTTTTTTTTTCCTATTATTCTCTTAATTTTTTTTGTTGGAATATATTATACAGATTTGTTTATTTATCTTTATATTAGTTTATTTCATTATTTTTATTTATTTATATTAAATGTATAATTTATGATATATAATCAACTTTTAGAAGATTATGATGATTTTTTTATGATGAGGGTGAGAAGTCTTTTACCCCTGACACAATTCAGTGATATGGAAATCTACTAGATTGTTAAAATTGAATATATAGCTGTTTATTCATTTTTGTCCACTAGATGGCAATGTCTCAATGCCATTGCTTAACTCTATACCATCATCTTGGGTTTTATATTATGAAGCTTCCCCTTTTTTTATTCAAAATCTTTCATCTAAGGTTTTTATTTGGGTATTCTTTTGCTGAAAATTTATTTTCTTTAACCACTTGACAACTGGGCACTTAAACCCCCTTAACAACCAGACCAATTTTCAGCTTTCAGCGCTCTCACACTTTGAATGACAATTACTCAGTCATGCAACACTGCACCCATATGAAATGTGCGTCCTTTTTTTCACACAAATAGAGCTTTCTTTTGGTGGTATTTAATCATCTCTGGGTTTTTTATTTTTTGCGCTATAATTAAAAAAAGACCGAAAATTTTGTAAAAAAATGAATTTTTCTTCGTTTCTGTTATAAAATTTTGCAAATTAGTAATTTTTCTTCATAAATTTTGGCCAAAATTTATACTGCTACCTATCTTTGGTAAAAAAAAAAACAAATTAGTGTATATTATTTGGTCTTTGTGAAAGTTATAGAGTCTACAAGCTATGGTGCCAATCACTGAAAA
>BLSH010188345.1:402262-422857 GCA_018402905.1 Glandirana rugosa | reverse complement strand
GTCTCTGTACCAGAGGAGCTTACACTCTAATGCCCCCTCCCCCCACAGTCACACACTATTATTATACATTTATAAAGCTCTGACAAATACCGCAGTGCTGTACAGAGAACACTGAGCCAATCACATCAGTCTCTGTACCAGAGGAGCTTACACTCTAATGCCCCCTCCCCCCACAGTCACACACTATTATTATACATTTATAAAGCTCTGACAAATACCGCAGTGCTGTACAGAGAACACTGAGCCAATCACATCAGTCTCTGTACCAGAGGAGCTTACACTCTAATGTCCCCTCCCCCACAGTCACACACTATTATTATTATACATTTATATAGCTCTGACAAATACCGCAGTGCTGTACAGAGAACACTGAGCCAATCACACCAGCATAGAGAAGGAAGTATTGGGGGGGTGTTGGTTTGCAGCTCAGTGTCGGTCCTCAGCCCCTCTCTTTGTCCTCTCCCCGGTTGCTGTCACGGTGATAATAAAACAGAAACCCAATTATAGAAATATATTTAGACATGGCAGGTGTGTGCCGGCGCAGTCCCTGCACTCGGTGTCGGTGTGTCTGTTTCATCGGTGGAGTACAGTGGAGTCGGAATAAAGTTGGGGTTGTGAAGAAACTTTGAGCGGGGAGTCTGTTGTGTCGGTTGGCAGTCAGTGTTGTGAACAGTCACTACCTTCTTCCCGCAGGCCAAAAACAAATTAAAGATGGAGAAGGGCTCCTTTGTGGATTTGGGTTGGGGCCCCGGTGCAGGCGCGCTCTTCATTTACTAGGAGGCTGATGTAGTTGGTGGAAGTTGGAGAAGTGCTCGGGGTTTTGTACACAGAGAGAGAAGACGGATCAGACTTAGTTGAAAGCGGCAAGCGGGTGAAGATTGAAGAGGTGGGTGCAGCAAAGTGTGTGAAGCGGAAGACTGTCTCTTTTCTTGCCTCATTCTCTCTTGCAGGCTGCCTCAGGCAGGCTCTGTCTCTCCGGCAGAATGACAGCAGTGTGACATCAGGAAAATAATTACTAACAAACCCCGGTGATGGCAAACAGCTCCGTGTCTTCACAAGCATGTCACGGCGCGTTAGAGCAGGATGGAGGGAGATTGAAGCGGCCAGGCGTTCCTGCTCATGTAAGGTGCAGTCACACTGCGCCATACCTGTCTGGGGCCGCCCGAGACTCTGCGCTCTACTGTCAGTTCTGAGACACGCCAACCGTATTGATCACAGCACCTAACAAGAGGCTGGCAACCAAGCCGTGGGATTCTGTGTCCAACGAGCCTCAGATCTCTCGCTATCCCGAGGCGAGTTCCAGGTGGCTGGCAGTCTGGATTATAAGGAACTAAACTCGCCAATGTTTCCAGTATCGGACATAATTATTAAAGAGGACCTCTATCCCGCTCACAATGTAAACAGACATCTTATGGCTGAGCCAATGTTTTGTCTATAACTTCAGTAGACTTCATTGCTGGTACCAAGGGATGTTGCTGGTGACCACTGGGTGACTTCAGTAGACGTCATTGCTGGTACCAAGTGATGTTGCTGGTGACTACTGGGTGACTTCAGTAGACGTCATTGCTGGTACCAAGTGATGTTGCTGGTGACTACTGGGTGACTTCAGTAGACGTCATTGCTGGTACCAAGTGATGTTGCTGGTGACCACTGGGTGACTTCAGTAGACGTCATTGCTGGTACTGAGCGATGTTGCTGTTGACCACTGGGTGACTTCAGTAGACGTCATTGCTGGTACCAAGTAATGTTGCTGGTGACTACTGGGTGACTTCAGTAGACGTCATTGCTGGTACCAAGTGATGTTGCTGGTGACTACTGGGTGACTTCGGTAGACGTCATTGCTGGTACCAAGTGATGTTGCTGGTGACCACTGGGTGACTTCAGTAGACGTCATTGCTGGCACTAAGTGATGTTGCTGGTGACCACTGGGTGACTTCAGTAGACGTCATTGCTGGTACTGAGCGATGTTGCTGTTGACCACTGGGTGACTTCAGTAGACGTCATTGCTGGTACTGAGCGATGTTGCTGTTGACCACTGGGTGACTTCAGTAGACGTCATTGCTGGTACCAAGTGATGTTGCTGGTGACTACTGGGTGACTTCGGTAGACGTCATTGCTGGTACCAAATGATGTTGCTGGTGACTAGTGGGTGATTTCGGTAGACGTCATTGCTGGTACCAAGTGATGTTGCTGGTGACCACTGGGTGACTTCAGTAGACGTCATTGCTGGTACTAAGTGATGTTGCTGGTGACCACTGAGTGACTTAGGTAGACGTCATTGCTGGTACCAAGTGATGTTGCTGGTGACCACTGGGTGACTTCAGTAGACGTCATTGCTGGTACCAAGTGATGTTGCTGGTGACCACTGGGTGACTTCAGTAGACGTCATTGCTGGTGCTAAGTGATGTTGCTGGTGACTACTGAGTGACTTAGGTAGACGTCATTGCTGGTACCAAGTGATGTTGCTGGTGACCACTGGGTGACTTCAGTAGACGTCATTGCTGGCACTAAGTGATGTTGCTGGTGACCACTGGGTGACTTCAGTAGACGTCATTGCTGGCACTAAGTGATGTTGCTGGTGACTACTGGGTGACTTCAGTAGACGTCATTGCTGGTACCAAGTGATGTTGCTGGTGACCACTGGGTGACTTCAGTAGACGTCATTGCTGGCACTAAGTGATGTTGCTGGTGACCACTGGGTGACTTCAGTAGACTTCATTGCTGGTACCAAGTGATGTTGCTGGTGACCACTGGGTGACTTCAGTCGACGTCATTGCTGGCACTAAGTGATGTTGCTGGTGACCACTGGGTGACTTCAGTAGACATCATTGCTGGTACCAAGTGATGTTGCTGGTGACCACTGGGTGACTTCAGTAGACTTCATTGCTGGTACTAAGTGGTGTTGCTGATGACCACTGAGTGACTTCGGTAGACGTCATTGCTGGTACTAAGTGATGTTGCTGGTGACCACTGGGTGACTTCAGTAGACGTCATTGCTAGTGCTAAGTGATCTTGCTGGTGACTGCTGGGTGACTTCAGAAGACGTCATTGCTGGATCAAGGTGATGTTGCTGGGGACCACTGGGTGACCCCCAAGTTGGGGTTAGCGACCTAGCCATATGGGCAGGACTGAACAATGTAATTGTTTCATTTGGGCTTTATCATCTCCGTCAGAGTTGTCCATATAATAGCTTGAATGCCAGCATCCCTATATGTCAGACAGTTGGCAACTAGAGGAATTCTGGACTAATCATGTAGATAAAAATCTCAAGATAAATGTATACAAAGTCCTTAAAATTTAATAAAGAGATAGCTGACAATATAGAACTGTGGCCGGGGGACCAGTTTTAGCCCTTTGCTTGCCTTCATCTTGCCCTTGGGGCACAAATCATCCCACTGACTACAATAATGGGGTACTATTCATCCTACTGCCCCCAATAATGGGGCACTATTCCTCCCACTGACACTAGTGATGGGACGCTATTCCTCCCACTGACACCAATGACGGGGCACTATTCCTCCCACTGACCCCAATGATGGGGCACTATTCCTCCCACTGATACCAATGATGGGGCACTATTCCTCCCACTGGCACCGATGATGGGACACTATTCCTCCCACTGACACCAATGATGGGGCACTATTCCTCCCACTGACACCAACGATGGGGCACTATTCCACCCACTGACACCAATGATGGGACACTATTCCTCCCACTGACACCAACGATGGGGCACTATTCCACCCACTGACACTAATGATGGGGCACTATTCCTCCCACTGACACCAATGATGGGGCACTATTCCTCCCACTGACACCAATGATGGGACACTATTCCTCCCACTGACACCAATGATGGGGCACTATTCCCCCCACTGATACCAATGATGGGGCACTATTCCTCACACTGATACCAATGATGGGGCAATCAGTTATTCCCTGGATCAACTTTACCTACAAATATGGCCTCCAAGCCTGACTCCAGATTGTAACACCCTTGTGGCCAACGGCAGGTCTGTGTATAAAAGAGTGAAATCCAAACTGAACCTCTGCTTTTTAAAGGCAACGTGGCCTGCTGAGTGGTGGTGGTCTCACTTCTAGGTGGCAGGGTTTGCCATATGTCTCTATAAGGCCATCCTATTGTTTTTCCTATGGTGCTCGCCATCATACTGGGAATGCAAGAGGACAAATGTCATTAATACTTCCTGCAGTGCTATGCTCCATTGTCATTTAGTGGAGGGCTTTTTGGTTCAATTTTGTCCAATAGTTGATTGGTTATCGTATCTCCTTGCTTCACCAACTCCAATCCATATGAGGTGTGGGTCTAAATCCTGCAGTGAATAGGGCTAAGAATTGGGTAAATGGCTCTATATTTGGGAGGTTTCTGTCTATAAACCATCAGCCCTGGATGGACAGTTGAATATATGGCACTATATGTAGGTTTTACTTGGTTATAAACCTGTGGCTCTGGGTAGACAGTTGGCTAAATGGCTCTATATTTGAAGCTGTGTTTTGGGCTATAATACAGTGTTTCTGGATGAACAGTTGGGTAAATGCCTCTCTGGTTTGGCTGTTTTATGTCAAATAAGCAGATACATCCAAAGCAGATCTATTTGCTGGGTAGTGTTCTCAGCACTGGGATCTGCCGAGCCTTGGAGTTTTGAAGCTAGGCAGCGTTGAGGTAAGACAGTTGAGTGGTGGTCTGGATAATTCATGCATGTATTGTCCTAGGAGGAAGCATAGATACTCCATGTATGTATTGCCCTAGGAGGAAGCATAGATACCCCATGAATGTATTGTCCTAGGAGGAAGCATAGATACCCCATGAATGTATTGTCCTAGGAGGAAGCATAGATACTCCATGTATGTATTGTCCTAGGAGGAAGCATAGATACTCCATGTATGTATTGTCCTACAAGGAAACATAGATACTCCATGTATGTATTGTCCTAGGAGGAAGCATAGATACCCCATGAATGTATTGTCCTAGGAGGAAGCATAGATACCCCATGTATGTATTGTCCTAGGAGGAAGCATAGATACCCCATGAATGTATTGTCCTAGGAGGAAGCATAGATACCCCATGAATGTATTGTCCTAGGAGGAAGCATAGATACTCCATGTATGTATTGTCCTAGGAGGAAGCATAGATACTCCATGTATGTATTGTCCTAGGAAGAAACATAGATACTCCATGAATGTATTCTCCTACGAGCAAACATGCGTTATATTGCCAAAAGTATTGGGACACCTGCCATTACACGCACATGAAATTTAATGGCATCCCAGTCTTAGTCCGTAGGGTTCAATATCGAGTTGGCCCACCCTTTGCAGCTATAACAGCTTCACCTCTTCTGGGAAGGCCGTGCACAAGGTTTAGGAGTGTCTATAGGAATGTTTGACCATTCTTCCAGAGGTCAGGCACTGATGTTGGACGAGAAGGCCTGGCTCACAGTCTCTGCTCTAATTCATCCCACAGGTGTTCTTTTAAGTTGAAATCAGTCAAGTTCCTCCACTCCAAACTCGCTCATCCAAAGTCTTTATGGACCTTGCTTTGTGCACTGGCCCAAATCATTTGGTGGAGGGAGGGTTATGGTGTGGGGGTTGTTTTTCAGGGGTTGGGATTGGCCCTTTAGTTCCTGTGAAGGGAACTCTTAAGGCATCAGCATACCATGGCATTTTTGACAATTTCATATTCCCAACTTTGTGGGAAGAGTTTGGGGATGGCCCCTTCCTGTTCCAACATGACTGCTCACCACTGCACAAAGCAAGGTCCATAAAGACATGGATGAGGGAGTTTGGGGTGGAGGAACTTGACTGCCTGCACAGAGTACTGACCTCAACCTGATAGAACACCATTGGGATGAATTAGAGCAGAGACTGCGAGCCAGGCCTTCTCATCAAACATCAGTCCCTGACCTCACAAATGCGCTTCTGGAAGAATGATAAAACATTCCAATGGACCTAGGAGGAAGCATAGATACTCCATGCATGTATTGTCCTAGAAGGAAGCATAGATTATCCATGTATGTATTGTCCTAAAAGGAGGCATAGATACTCCATAAATGTATTATCCTACAATTAAGCATATATACTCCAGGAATGTATTTTCCTACAAGGAGCAATAAATACTCCATGTATGTATTGTCCTACAGGGGAGCATAGATACTCCATGTATGTATTGTCCTAGGAGGAAGCATGGATACTCCATACAAGTATTGTCCTAGGAGGAAGCATAGATACTCCATGCATGTATTGTCCTAGGAGGAAACATAAATACTCCATGAATGTATTGTCCTAGGAGGAAGCATAGATACTCCATGCATGTATTGTCCTAGGAGGAAGCATAGATACCCCATGTATGTATTGTCCTAGGAGGAAGCATAGATACTCCATGCATGTATTGTCCTAGGAGGAAGCATAGCTACTCCGTGCATGTATTGTCCTAGGAGGAAACATAAATGCTCCATGAATGTATTGACCTAGGAGGAAGCATAGATACTCCATGAATGTATTGTCCTAGGAGGAAGCATAGATACTCCATGCATGTATTGTCCTAGGTGGAAGCATAGATACTCCATGCATGTATTGTCTTAGGAGGAAGCGTAGATACTCCATGCATGTATTGTCTTAGGAGGCAGCATAGATACTCCATGCATGTATTGTCCTAGGAGGAAGCATAGATACCCCATGTATGTATTGTCCTAGGAGGAAGCATAGATACTCCATGCATGTATTGTCCTAGGAGGAAGCATAGCTACTCCATGCATGTATTGTCCTAGGAGGAAACATAAATGCTCCATGAATGTATTGACCTAGGAGGAAGCATAGATACTCCATGAATGTATTGTCCTAGGAGGAAGCATAGATACTCCATGCATGTATTGTCCTAGGTGGAAGCATAGATACTCCATGCATGTATTGTCTTAGGAGGAAGCGTAGATACTCCATGCATGTATTGTCTTAGGAGGCAGCATAGATACTCCATGCATGTATTGTCCTAGGAGGAAGCATAGATACTCCATGTATGTATTTTCCTACGAGGAAGCATAGATACTCCATGTATGTATTGTCCTAGGAGGAAGCATAGATACTCTGTTTGTGAATTGTCCTGTAAGGAAGCATATATTCTCCATACATGTATTGTCCTAGGAGGAAGCATAGATACCCCATGCATGTATTGTCCTAGGAGGAAGCATAGATACTCCATGTATGTACTGTCATAGGAGGAAGCATAGATACTCCATGAATGTATTGTCCTAGGAGGAAGCATAGCTACTCCGTGCATGTATTGTCCTAGGAGGAAGCACAGATGCCCCATGTATGTATTGTCCTAGGAGGAAGCATAGATACTCCATGAATGTATTGTCCTAGGAGGAAGCATAGATACCCCATGCATGTATTGTCCTAGGAGGAAGCATAGATACTCCATGAATGTATTTTCCTAGGAGGAAGCATAGATACTCCATGTATGTATTTTCCTAGGAGGAAGCATAGATACTCCATGCATGTATTGTCCTAGGAGGAAGCATTGATACCACATGAATGTATTGTCCTAGGAGGAAGCATAGATACTCCATGTATGTATTGTCCTAGGAGGAAGCACAGATGCCCCATGTATGCATTTTCCTAGGAGGAAGCATAGATACTCCATGCATGTATTGTCCTAGGAGGAAGCATAGATACTCCATGCATGTATTGTCCTAGGAGGAAGCATTGATACCACATGAATGTATTGTCCTAGGCGGAAGTATAGATACTCCATGCATGTATTGTCCTAGGAGGAAGCATAGATACTCCATGTATGTATTTTCCTAGGAGGAAGCATAGATACTCCATGCATGTATTGTCCTAGGAGGAAGCATAGATACTCCATGCATGTATTGTCCTAGGAGGAAGCATAGATACCCCATGCATGTATTGTCCTAGGCGGAAGTATAGATACTCCATGCATGTATTGTCCTAGGAGGAAGCATAGATACTCCATGCATGTATTGTCCTAGGAGGAAGCATAGATACTCCATGTATGTATTGTCCTAGGAGGAAGCATAGATACTCCATGTATGTATTGTCCTAGGAGGAAACATAGATGCCCCATGTATGTATTGTCCTAGGAGGAAGCTTAGATACCCCATGTATGTATTGTCCTAGGAGGAAGCATAGATACTCCATGAATGTATTGTCCTAGGAGGAAGCATTGATACCACATGAATGTATTGTCCTAGGAGGAAGCATAGATACTCCATGTATGTATTGTCCTAGGAGGAAGCACAGATGCCCCATGTATGCATTTTCCTAGGAGGAAGCATAGATACTCCATGCATGTATTGTCCTAGGAGGAAGCATAGATACTCCATGCATGTATTGTCCTAGGAGGAAGCATTGATACCACATGAATGTATTGTCCTAGGCGGAAGTATAGATACTCCATGCATGTATTGTCCTAGGAGGAAGCATAGATACTCCATGTATGTATTTTCCTAGGAGGAAGCATAGATACTCCATGCATGTATTGTCCTAGGCGGAAGTATAGATACTCCATGCATGTATTGTCCTAGGGGGAAGCATAGATACTCCATGCATGTATTGTCCTAGGAGGAAGCATAGATACTCCATGAATGTATTGTCCTAGGCGGAAGTATAGATACTCCATGCATGTATTGTCCTAGGAGGAAGCATAGATACTCCATGTATGTATTGTCCTAGGAGGAAGCATAGATACTCCATGCATGTATTGTCCTAGGAGGAAGCATAGATACTCCATGCATGTATTGTCCTAGGAGGAAGCATAGATACTCCATGTATGTATTGTCCTAGGAGGAAGCATAGATACTCCATGTATGTATTGTCCTAGGAGGAAGCATAGATACTCCATGCATGTATTGTCCTAGGAGGAAGCATAGATACTCCATGTATGTATTGTCCTAGGAGGAAGCTTAGATACCCCATGTATGTATTGTCCTACGAGGAAGCATAGATACTCCATGTATGTATTGTCCTAGGAGGAAGCATAGATGCCCCATGTATGTATTGTCCTAGGAGGAAGCATAGATGCCCCATGTATGTATTGTCCTAGGAGGAAGTATAGATGCCCCATGTATGTATTGTCCTAGGAGGAAGCATAGATACCCCATGTATGTATTGTCCTAGGAGGAAGCATAGATACCCATGTATGTATTGTCCTAGGAGGAAGCATAGATACCCATGTATGTATTGTCCTAGGAGGAAGCATAGATATTCCATGTATGTATTGTCCTAGGAGGAAGCATAGATACCCCATGCATGTATTGTCCTAGGAGGAAGCATAGATACCCATGTATGTATTGTCCTAGGAGGAAGCATAGATACCCATGTATGTATTGTCCTAGGTGGAAGCATAGATACTCCATGTATGTATTGTCCTAGGAGGAAGCATAGATATTCCATGCATGTATTGTCCTAGGAGGAAGCATAGATACTCCATGCATGTATTGTCCTAGGAGGAAGCATAGATACTCCATGCATGTATTGTCCTAGGAGGAAGCATAGATGCCCCATGTATGTATTGTCCTAGGAGGAAGCATAGATACTCCATGTATGTATTGTCCTAGGAGGAAGCATAGATGCCCCATGTATGTATTGTCCTAGGAGGAAGCATATATACCCCATGTATGTATTGTCCTAGGAGGAAGCATAGATACCCCATGTATGTATTGTCCTAGGAGGAAGCATAGATACCCCATGTATGTATTTTCCTAGGAGGAAGCATAGATACTCCACGCATGTATTGTCTTAGGAGGAAGCATAGATACCCCATGCATGTATTGTCCTAGGATGAAGTATAGATACTCCATGAATGTATTGTCCTAGGAGGAAGCATAGATACCCCATGTATGTATTTTCCTAGGAGGAAGCATAGATACTCCACGCATGTATTGTCCTAGGAGGAAGCATAGATACTCCATGTATGTATTGTCCTTGGAGGAAGCATAGATACCCCATGCATGTATTGTCCTAGGAGGAAGCATAGATACCCCATGTATGTATTGTCCTAGGAGGAAGCATAGATACTCCATGCATGTATTGTCCTAGGAGGAAGCATAGATACTCCATGTATGTATTGTCCTAGGAGGAAGCATAGATACTCCATGCATGTATTGTCCTAGGAGGAAGCATAGATACTCCATGTATGTATTGTCCTTGGAGGAAGCATAGATACTCCATGTATGTATTGTCCTAGAAGGAAGCATAGATACCCCATGCATGTATTTTCTTAGGAGGAAGCATAGATACCCCATGCATGTATTGTCTTAGGAGGAAACATAGATGCCCCATGTATGTATTGTCCTAGGAGGAAGCATAGATATTCCATGCATGTATTGTCCTAGGAGGAAGCATAGATACTCCATGCATGTATTGTCCTAGGAGGAAGCATAGATACTCCATGCATGTATTGTCCTAGGAGGAAGCATAGATACCCCATGCATTCATTGTCCTAGGAGGAAGCATAGATACTTCATGTATGTATTGTCCTAGGAGGAAGCATAGATATTCCATGTATGTATTGTCCTAGGAGGAAGCATAGATATTCCATGCATGTATTGTCCTAGGAGGAAGCATAGATACTCCATGCATGTATTGTCCTAGGAGGAAGCATAGATACCCCATGCATTCATTGTCCTAGGAGGAAGCATAGATACTTCATGTATGTATTGTCCTAGGAGGAAGCATAGATACCCCATGTATGTATTGTCCTAGGAGGAAGCATAGATACTCCATACAAGTATTGTCCTAGGAGGAAGCATAGATACTCCATGCATGTATTGTCCTAGGAGGAAGCATAGATACTCCATACAAGTATTGTCCTAGGAGGAAGCATAGATATTCCATGCATGTATTGTCGTAGGAGGAAGCATAGATACTCCATGCATGTATTGTCCTAGGAGGAAGCATAGATACTCCATGCATGTATTGTCCTAGGAGGAAGCATAGATACCCCATGTATGTATTGTCTTAGGAGGAAGCATAGATACCCCATGCATGTATTGTCCTAGGAGGAAGCATAGATACTCCATGCATGTATTGTCCTAGGAGGAAGCATAGATACCCCATGCATGTATTGTCCTAGGAGGAAGCATAGATACTCCATGTATGTATTGTCCTAGGAGGAAGCATAGATACCCCATGTATGTATTGTCCTAGGAGGAAGCATAGATACCCCATGCATGTATTGTCCTAGGAGGAAGCATAGATACCCCATGCATGTATTGTCCTAGGAGGAAGCACAGATGCCCCATGTATGTATTGTCCTAGGAGGAAGCATAGATACCCCATGCATGTATTGTCCTAGGAGGAAGCATAGATACCCCATGCATGTATTGTCCTAGGAGGAAGCATAGATACCCCATGCATGTATTGTTCTAGGAGGAAGCATAGATACCCCATGCATGTATTGTCCTAGGAGGAAGCATAGATACTCCATGCATGTATTGTCCTATGAGGAAGCATAGATACCCCATGCATGTATTGTCCTAGGAGGAAGCATAGATACCCCATGTATGTATTGCCCTAGGAGGAAGCATAGATACTCCATGTATGTATTGTCTTAGGAGGAAGCATAGATACTCCATGCATGTATTGTCCTAGGAGGAAGCATAGATACTCCATGCATGTATTGTCCTAGGAGGAAGCATAGATACTCCATGCATGTATTGTCCTAGGAGGAAGCATAGATACCCCATGCATGTATTGTCCTAGGAGGAAGCATAGATACCCCATGCATGTATTGTCCTAGGAGGAAGCATAGATACCCCATGTATGTATTGCCCTAGGAGGAAGCATAGATACTCCATGAATGTATTGTCCTAGGAGGAAGCATAGATACTCCATGTATGTATTGTCCTAGGAGGAAGCATAGATACCCCATGTATGTATTGTCCTAGGAGGAAGCATAGATACTCCATGCATGTATTGTCCTAGGAGGAAGCATAGATACTCCATGTATGTATTGTCCTAGGAGGAAGCATAGATATTCCATGCATGTATTGTCCTAGGAGGAAGCATAGATACCCCATGCATGTATTGCCCTAGGAGGAAGCATAGATACTCCATGAATGTATTGTCCTAGGAGGAAGCATAGATACTCCATGTATGTATTGTCCTAGGAGGAAGCATAGATATTCCATGCATGTATTGTCCTAGGAGGAAGCATAGATACTCCATGAATGTATTGTCCTAGGAGGAAGCATAGATACTCCATGTATGTATTGTCCTAGGAGGAAGCATAGATACCCCATGCATGTATTGTCCTAGGAGGAAGCATAGATACCCCATGTATGTATTGTCCTAGGAGGAAGCATAGATACCCCATGTATGTATTGTCCTAGGAGGAAGCATAGATACTCCATACATGTATTGTCCTAGGAGGAAGCATAGATATTCCATGTATGTATTGTCCTAGGAGGAAACATAAATACTCCATGTATGTATTGTCCTAGGAGGAAGCATAGATACCCCATGCATGTATTGTCCTAGGAGGAAGCATAGATACTCCATGTATGTATTGTCCTAGGAGGAAGCATAGATACTCCATGTATGTATTGTCCTAGGAGGCAGCATAGATACTCCATGCATGTATTGTCCTAGGAGGAAGCATAGATATTCCATGCATGTATTGTCCTAGGAGGAAGCATAGATACTCCATGCATGTATTGTCCTAGGAGGAAGCATAGATACTCCATGCATGTATTGTCCTAGGAGGAAGCATAGATACTCCATGCATGTATTGTCCTAGGAGGAAGCATAGATATTCCATGTATGTATTGTCCTAGGAGGAAACATAAATACTCCATGAATGTATTGTCCTAGGAGGAAGCATAGATACTCCATGTATGTATTGTCCTAGGAGGCAGCATAGATACTCCATGCATGTATTGTCCTAGGAGGAAGCATAGATATTCCATGCATGTATTGTCCTAGGAGGAAGCATAGATACCCCATGCATGTATTGTCCTAGGAGGAAGCATAGATACTCCATGCATGTATTGTCCTAGGAGGAAGCATAGATACTCCATGCATGTATTGTCCTAGGAGGAAGCATAGATACCCCATGTATGTATTGTCCTAGGAGGAAGCATAGATACTCCATGTATGTATTGTCCTAGGAGGAAGCATAGATACTCCATGCATGTATTGTCCTAGGAGGAAGCATAGATACCCCATGTATGTATTGTCCTAGGAGGAAGCATAGATACCCCATGTATGTATTGTCCTAGGAGGAAGCATAGATACTCCATGTATGTATTGTCCTAGGAGGAAGCATAGATTCTCCATGCATGTATTGTCCTAGGAGGCAGCATAGATACTCCATGGATGTATTGTCCTAGGAGGAAGCATAGATACCCCATGTATGTATTGTCCTAGGAGGAAACATAGATGCCCCATGCATGTATTGTCCTAGGAGGAAGCATAGATACTCCATACAAGTATAGTCCTAGGAGGAAGCATAGATACTCCATGTATGTATTGTCCTAGGAGGAAGCATAGATACTCCATGCCTGTATTGTCCTAGGAGGAAGCATAGATACTCCATGCATGTATTGTCCTAGGAGGAAGCATAGATATTCCATGCATGTATTGTCTTAGGAGGCAGCATAGATACTCCATGCATGTATTGTCCTAGGAGGAAGCATAGATACCCTATGTATGTATTGCCCTAGGAGGAAGCATAGATACCCCATGTATGTATTGTGCTAGGAGGAAGCATAGATACCCTATGCATGTATTGCCCTAGGAGGAAGCATAGATACCCCATGCATGTATTGTCCTAGGAGGAAGCATAGATACTCCATGTATGTATTGCCCTAGGAGGAAGCATAGATACCCTATGCATGTATTGCCCTAGGAGGAAGCATAGATACCCCATGCATGTATTGTCCTAGGAGGAAGCATAGATACTCCATGTATGTATTGCCCTAGGAGGAAGCATAGATACCCCATGTATGTATTGCCCTAGGAGGAAGCATAGATACCCCATGTATGTATTGCCCTAGGAGGAAGCATAGATACCCCATGTATGTATAATGCTGTATTGTTTGGAGTTTTCAGACTAAGCCATTGATGGAAGAGTGGATATGCAGAGGTTACCTCCAGACCTCTCTATTGAACTTTGAACCCAGCTACCACATTAAAGGTCCATTAGGCCGGCATGAATTGGACGGGGGGGGGGAACGACCATGCAATAACTTTTACAACCAAAGTCAAGCTTTGCATATCACTTCAGCTGTGGTTATTCCTGGATCTGATGGTCAGCGCAGTTGTATACATTTTTGCTCGCTGGATTTGAGTTGTCCAGGGTTGTGACCGGTTGGTTTTTACTTTCCAGTGGAGGTTGCATTTCAGGTAACTCTTGTCAGATGCCTACAGCGGATTCCTTCAGAAAATGTCAGAAATCTTTTCCCCCTTAAAATCAATATTCCCCTGAATTGCTTCTCTATCTGCTCTTTACGAGGGATTGATAAGCAGTTCCCACCCGCCGGGCTGCAAAGGCACGCGCTAAACGCCTGTGAGTACGCAGCCTAAGGCGTGCACAGTGGCCGGAGTGTTGTACCCTGCTGGGTATTTACTAACAGGACAATCAGCGCTGTCACTTCAGCAGAGATCAGCGAAGGAGGGGGGGGGGAGGGGTTGTGCGGAGACTCAGCTGGGATTCATTATTATGGACTGACAGCTGATTGAGACCCAGCTCTCGTCAGCCAACTTCCCGCTGTCATGTTCCCTCTTCAACCCGCTGATATTTAGAGCCGCCGAGCTGCTTATAGACTTGTTGTAGGGTGACAAGTTAAAATAAATAAATCTGGAGAGGGAAGAGCGCGGGGCCCACCTGTCACCGCTTCCCCCGGCTCCTGTCACCCCGCTCTGTAATAAGCTTCTCCTTATTATGCATGTGTTGTGCTAATTATTTGTTTGATAGCGGCCTGTCACCGGAGACGGTAAACACATGTACAGAGCGGCAGATAAAGTAATCACCATATTGGGGATAAAAATAGAAAAATAATTCAATACCGAGAATGCCGCGCGTGACAGCAAAACCCAGCGAAGAACCTGTGCCACCTCGTCTGTCACCATCCACCCATTGATCATTATCTGATTATTCTCTAATAACCTGAGCAGGTCCCCCCGTATTCCCGATATAAACCTGAGACCCCGCCAGTCCTCCGTACATAATAACGACCTTTCATCCCACCCTGTAATACTTATTCTTATACAGCTGTGCTCAAAAGTTTGCCCCCCCCCCGGGCAGAAACAGTGAAATTTTGGCATTGAAGTTATGACTGATCATACCAAACAACTTCTCTTTTACTTTCGGATAGCGGTGATATGAAGCCATTTATTATCAGAGTTGTTTGGTTCCTTTTTAAATCTTAAAGCGGAGTTCCACCCAAAAGTGGAACTTCTGCTTTAAAGCGATTGTCTACTCAAGAATACCCCCCAAAAACCTGTAAGGTAAAAGGCATAATGAGCTAGTATGCACCGCACCGCATACTAGCCCATTATGAAGTACTCACCTTAGAACGAAGCTCCCGCAGGGCTGCCCGGTCCCTGCAGGGGCAGCCGACATTCGCAGTGCGGCTTTTTCCGGGTCAGCGGCTCCGGCGCTGTGAGTCGCATGCGCGCTGGAGCCCGTCTTTCAGGTGGACTTTCCGGCAGGGTCTGGCGCTATGCACTGGGCCTTCTCCGGGCTATCGCTGCGCATGCGCCGTGACGTCAGCGGCTGCATTGCAAGTGGAATATCTCCTAAACCGTACAGTTATAGGAGATATTCATTTTACCTACAGGTGAGCCGCATTATGGGCCGCCTTATAGGCTTACCTGTAGGTAAAATGACTTTAGGGGGTAGACAACCTCTTTAATGTATCTCAAATAGAAAACTGTCTTTAGATGCATTTTATTAAAATAAATTCAATAAAAATCCAAAAAATCGATTTAAGTAAAAAAATCAGATTCTTTTGATTTTTTTTTTTTTAAATCCTCACCTTAGAACGAAGCTCCCGCAGGGCTGCCCGGTCCCTGCAGAGGGAGCGGACATCTTCGCTGTGTGCATTCTTCCGGGTTCGCGGCTCCGGCGCTGTGAGTGGCCAGTGCGGCGAGACGTCACCGGGGCCCGTCTTTCCGGCGGACTTTCCGGCAGGGTCCGGCGCTATGCCCTGGGCCATCACAGCGTATGCGCCGTGACGTCAGCGGCTGCATTGCAAGTGGAATATCTCCTGAACAGTACAGGTTTAGGAGATGTTCATTTAACCTACATGTAAGCCGCATTATAGACTTACCTGTAGGTAAAAATGACTTTAGGGGTTAGAAAACCTCTTTAAGTGAAGTGGACCCCCCAACATTGGCATATCATTTTTTTGGGGGTTGGGGCACCCTGTTTTCACAGAGTTCCAGCTCCCACTTCCTCTCCTGGTGCCGTGGTACTGGAAGAAGTATTGTAAGAAAAACCCCTTGGTTGTGGGACTTTGTAGGTAGCGACACTGTACAACGTCTATGTAAAAATCATACATTTTGTTTTATTTTTACATGAATTTAAAAAGGGCGTGTAAACCCCTACAATGACTCTAAAACACATCTGCTATCAGATAAATCCTCCTGTGGTTGCAAAAACAGATAACAATGGTATACATATATGAAGAGCATTGGTTACATTCCGCAGTCTTAACAAATGGAGAAAATGACCGACGCGTTTCAGGTCCACGCCTTTCATCAGGGGCTTTGTGCAGAAAGTTTAAATAACTGTTTAGCAAAAAGTTTATCTCTAATAAACTGCCAAAGGTGGGGATACGACAGGAGGACTGGGAATGACTGAATAGAAGGCGCCATCAGTTCAAATGTGGTTCTCCAAAACTGCTTGTTGCCCCCCTCTATCTCTCACTCTGAGAGTGATGGATAAATGTTGAGGAGTGATCACAATGTACAACTGGCACAACTAGTGCAAATACGTCGTACTCGACCACAATCCGTGGTAGATCTACCATTGACATGGCACACTACCATGTATACCGACTGTTCGTTCTTCCAACAATCAAACAACAAGTCCCCTGATAGGACCGCGGGATCCAAGGCATACAGGAGTACCTAGCCGCGTCCTCACACCAGTCCTCCCCGGCATTGTGTGGAACCGGAAGGAAGTTCACCTGGCCCCCCTCCCTCTCTGCGATCTTCTGGGACACGTCACATGTCGCAGAAGATACGCTGACCATTCACAGCGCGCGGCTTGCGCATGCACTGTGCACACCCGGCTTTGAAGCCAAAGCCGGGTGCCCACACTTGTGATGCCGGCGCCGCATGGAGGAGGGGGAGAGGAGCGAGGCAGCGGGTGGCCGCATCGCTGGACGCTGGGACAAGTGAGTGTCTGATTATTCAAAGTCAGCATACACTTTTTGTAGTTGCTGACTTTTAACTGGGTGGAACTCTGCTTTAATGATAACAGAAATCCCCTAGATTTCTCCTTCACTGATGTGCGCTGATGAGGCTGCACTGATGGGCACTGAAAGGTGGCACTGATGGGCACTGAAAGGTGGCACTGATCGGCACTGATAGGTAGCATTGATAGATGGCACTGATTGGCAGCACTGATAGGTGACACTGATGAGTAGGCACTGGTGGGCCCTGATTGGAAGTACTGATGAGCACCAATTGGCTGCACTGGTGGGCATTGTTGGGTCTGCACTGATAATCAATGTGTCAGGAACCATTAGTGAGACTGAGACAGAAGTGCAGTGAAATTCACACTTTTTAATAAAATTGTAAAATACTACAAACAGTGCAAACGTGGTCAAAACTTAGCCAGGGTTCGGTAACCAGAGCGGGTAGTCGGAACAAGCCAGTAAATCAGAAATCCAGAGATCAGCGTAGTCAATGGCAGCAAACAGGATCAGGAACCAGAAGAGAAGTCAGCCCGGCAAAGTCTTTAACAGGAAAACACAGCAGAGGGAATTTGGATATGTTGACCAAGGCGAAGGCACAGGAGATATTATCCAGGCAGTTTAAATAGCCAGCAGGGCTGGCTGACGAGCAGGAAATAATCACCAGGTGAGTCAACGTGGAATGATGAGTAGCGGCAATTAACCGACAGCTGAGCAACCTGAGCTCTGAAAAAGGAAGGCAGAGCCCAGCCCTGACACTGTGCCCTCATTATCGGTGCCGATGTCCCTTTAACACAAGCCTGTTATTGGCTCTCTTTTTCTCTCCTCACGCTGTCAGGAAAGAAAATCTGATGACCGGCTTGTGTTTATTTCCATGATTAGCTGTCATTGGACACAGCTGATCACTTGGTAAAGGGCCTTTACCCAGATCTGTGATCAGCTGAGTTCAAAGGACTCAGTGATCATAGAGTGCGCCGCCCCCACCGCAGGGGATGCGCTGGCAGTGCGATTGCGGGAGGACATCCATGTACGCCCTCTCAACAAATTAAGCCCGCGCAGTAGCCGTCTTTCTGCTATAGCATGGACAGGAAGGGGTTAAAGGTTAGTTTCACACATCTGTGGTTTTTTTTTAATAGCAATTAGCGTCTGTGAATGAATAGTCAATGAGTTTGTTAGCTTTCACGTGGATGTACTGAGAAGTCTAAATATTGAGCCATGGGGAGCAGAGAAGAACTGTCAAAAGACCTGTGTAACAAGGTAGTGGAACTTTATAAAGATGGAAACGGATATGAAAAGGTATCCAAAGCCTTGAATATGCTGGTCAGTTCTGTTAAATAACTTAAGAAGTGAAAATTTTGGGGATCGCTTGATACCAAGCCAAGGTCAGGTAGACCAAGAAAGATTGCAGCCACAACTGCCAGAAGAATTGTTCGGGGTACAAAGAAAAACCCCCATGGGTAACCTGAGGAGAAATACAGGCTGCTCTGGAAAAAGGCGGTGTGGTTGTTTCAAGGAGCACAATACGATGATACATGAACAAAAATGAGCTACATGGTGGAATTGCCAGAATGAAGCCTTCACTCCAGATTAGAGTGTGCCAGAAGCTGTGCGGTGTGTCAAGGTGTTGTCGGCCATGCTGTAATCAGGCTTTTTTGTGGCATTGGCGCAGTAAAGTCTTCTTTCTGGCAACTTAACCACGCAGCTCCTTTTTGTTCAAGAATTGTCGTATTGTGCTCCTTGAAACAAACACATCATCTTTTTTTCCAGAGCAGAGCTCTGTATTTCTCCTGAGCTTACCTCTAGGATTTATCTTTGTATCCCGAATAATTCTTCTGGCAGTTGTGGCAGCAATCTTTCTTGGTCTACCTGACCTTGGCTTGCTATCAAGAGATCCCCAAATTTTCTACTATTTAATAAGTGATTGAATAGCACTGACTGGCATGCTTCGGATATCTTTTTATATCCTTTTCCATATCTATAAAGTACCATTGCCTTGTTACACAGGTCTAATGACAGTTCTTTTCTGCTCCCCATGGCTCAGTATCTATCCTGATCAGTTCATTAACGTGAGTGCTAACAAACTCATCGACTATTTATACACAGACACTAATTGCAATGTAAAAAGCCACAGATGGGGGAAATGAACATTGTAACCTCTGTGTGTCACCTTGCGTGTCGGTACCAAGGCCAAACTTCGACTTTTAATTGGGGACATTTGGGGGATTTCTGTATCATTCAGATTTAAAAAGGAGCCAAGCAACTCTGTGATAATAACCACCATTTCTGACTTTTGAGCACAGCTGTATATGTGTGTATATACTAGAACTCTCCTCTCCTGAAATACTCTGCTCTGCTGGAGGACTCTGCTCCTTCCTCTATAACTCTCCTCTCCTGAAATACTCTGCACTGCTGGATGACTCTGCTCCTTCCTCTATAACTCTCCTCTCCTGAAATACTCTGCACTACTGGAGGACTCTGCTCCTTCCTCTATAACTCTCCTCTCCTGAAATACTCTGCTCTGCTGGAGGACTCTTTCGATGCTCGTTCCCTTCCCTTTTAAAAACGAGAGAAGTCTCAGAAGATCCATCAGTGGCCCTAAGTGCTCCCGGGGCCCGGCAGGTGTGGCGTCCTCCCATTCAGTAGATGTGGCGCCGGTATTATGGGGAGGTGACCCTCATTGTTAGGAGAAGAGGCGGCAGAGCTGAGAATCCTCCTAATAAATATTTATATAAATTCCACTTCTAACGCTGCGCTCGGCCGCCCTCCCCGGGGATCAGGGGGGTCACTGATGTTGAAATTTGTTATCTAAATATGTTAGCTGTCTGTATCCCCCCCCCCCCGCCCCCCTTCCGTCCCCCCCTCCCCCCTCCAGGTACCAGATGGACATTAACCTGCTTTGATTAGTTGCAAGACGGCAACATTAATTTTTGATACCCCGGGACCACCTGAGAGATGGAATTCAATTACCTCTTCTCCGCTCTCCCGCCCCGCCGCTCCTCACATCGCCGATCCGCGGGAAGACGCAGAACCTGTTGAAAATTCAAAGCCCCTATTTTGCTGCGCTGACCCCCAGGATAATTAGGGTTAAACTGATAAGCTATCACCTCGCCGACACATTTTTAGCGCCTTGTGTTTGCACGGCGAGGATACAATAGGGGCGGGAGGGAGGCAATCCACACCGGGGGGGGGGGGGGGC
>BLSH010188345.1:357348-378897 GCA_018402905.1 Glandirana rugosa | reverse complement strand
GCCCCCCCCCCCCCCCCCGTCCCCCCCGGCAGATTGGATTTTTCATACAAATCCGGCTAATTTTCAATTAGAGATAAAAAAAAAAACCTCTCACCCGACAGAAGTGCTCCAGAACAATACACGGTGGGTCGGCACGCGGGGAGACCTGCGAAAAATACGCCAGGAAAGGTCGACATAAATTACAGTGTTGCTTTTTTTTTTTTTTCTCTTTCATAATCTTTTTATTTATTTTTTTTTTTTTTATCTTTTTTCTTTCATAATCTTTTTATTCTTTTATATTTTTTCATAATTTTTTTTTTTTTATCTTTTTTATTTATTTATTTTTTTGAAAGATGAAATGAGACCTGGCCTCTTCTTTTTTTTTTTTTTTTAAATACGCCTCGGAGAAAAAAAAATAAAAAAACCCCTGAAATTTCTTTTCATTCCCGGCTTTCGCCTTGTTAACATGTGTTGCCTTTGGGGTAATCAGGGAAAAAATATTATGTCCTCTCACAATTACCAGGTTTCCGAATATTAAAATGTCTCAGCACATTGGCACTGTTAGTTTGATTGGTATTCTAACCTTTGACTATCGCATAAAGTGAGCCGCGCTTGCAGCCAATATTGCCGGGCTGAAATTTAATTCCGAAATGATTCCAGATAATAGGCGGCCGGGGTAATATATGCATGAGAAAAGGGATATTATGTTTTGGGGAACGGATGCAAGGCAGGCCAGGGCTCGGCAGTTGAGTAATAGCCCCACAGTCACTTATAATGTGTTGGGCCCAGGAATATCCGACTGTCACCGCCGCCATAGGAAGCGTTAAATCAAAACGCATGGGGCGGCCCGAGCCCCGGCTGCTGCGTCTTACGCTCTGGACTTTTTTTTTTTCTTTTTTTTCTTCTTTTTCTTCTCTGCTTTGCTTTCCTGAGTTGGGAAGGTTTAATGCCGATGCCGACTGTATATCCTGAAGATCAGCGGAGGAGCGGGCGACAAGGTGAAATAAACACCGCACCTCTTACATCTCCATTTTCACCCGCTGGAGGCGATTGTCGACCCGGCGCGGTGTTGCTCTGGGAGCTGAAGGCGTCCTCCTCCCTGTCGCTCTTCCGTTTTTTTTTTTTTATATATATTGCTTATTTGTGACCAAAGGGCAAAGAAAGATTCCGTAATTTTGGCAAAGTCGCTCTTTCGTAAACGCAAATTTTTCCATTTACTGAAAAAAAATATGCTTGACGTTTTCTGTAGTTAGACTCCACCGCTATGCCTGGAGTTTGCATGTTCTCCCTGTGCTTGCGTGGGTTTCCTCCGGGTGCTCCGGTTTCCTCCCACACTCCAAAAGCATGCTGGTAGGTAAATTAGATCCTCTCTAAATTGCCCCTAGTATATAAATGTGAGTTAGGGACCTTAGATTGTAAGCTCCTTGGCGGTAGGGACCTTAGATTGTAAGCTCCTTGACGGTAGGGACCTTAGATTGTAAGCTCCTTGACGGTAGGGACCTTAGATTGTAAGCTCCTTGACGGTAGGAACTTTAGATTGTAAGCTCCTTGACGGGAGGGACCTTAGATTGTAAGCTCCTTGACGGTAGGGACCTTAGATTGTAAGCTCCTTGACGGTAGAGACCTTAGATTGTAAGCTCCTTGACGGTAGGGACCTTAGATTGTAAGTTCCTTGACGGTAGGGACCTTAGATTGTAAGCTCCTTGACGGTAGGGACCTTAGATTGTAAGCTCCTTGACGGTAGGGACCTTACATTGTAAGCTCCTTGACGGTAGGGACCTTAGCTTGTAAGCTCCTTGACGATAGGGACTTTAGATTGTAAGCTCCTTGATGGTAGAGACCTTAGATTGTAAGCTCCTTGACGGTAGGGACCTTAGATTGTAAGCTCCTTGACGGTAGGGACCTTAGATTGTAAGCTTCTTGACGATAGGGACTTTAGATTGTAAGCTCCTTGATGGTAGAGACCTTAGATTGTAAGCTCCTTGACGGTAGGGACCTTAGATTGTAAGCTCCTTGACGGTAGGGACCTTAGATTGTAAGCTCCTTGACGGTAGGGACCTTAGACTGTAAGCTCCTTGATGGTAGGGACCTTAGATTGTAAGTTCCTTGGCGGTAGGGACCTTAGATTGTAAGCTCCTTGAGGGTAGGTACCTTAGATTGTAAGCTCCTTGACGGTAGGGACCTTAGATTGTAAGCTCCTTGACGGTAGGGACCTTAGATTGTAAGCTCCTTGACGGTAGGGACCTTAGATTGTAAGCTCCTTGACGGTAGGTACCTTAGATTGTAAGCTCCTTGACAGTAGGGACCTTAGATTGTAAGCTCCTTGACGGTAGGGACCTTAGATTGTAAGCTCCTTGACGATAGGGACCTTAGATTGTAAGCTCCTTGGCGGTAGGGACCTTAGATTGTAAGCTCCTTGACGGTAGGGACCTTAGATTGTAAGCTCCTTGACGGTAGGGACCTTAGATTGTAAGCTCCTTGACGGTAGGGACCTTAGATTGTAAGCTCCTTGGGGGTAGGGACTGATGTGAATGTACAAAGTGTATGTAAAGCGCTGCATAAATTGACAGCGCTATATAAGTACCTGAAATAATAAATAAATTATTAGAGAGCTCTGAGATCTTTTTGGGCATTTTTTTTTTTTTTTAATCCTGTAAGACAATGGCATAATGTGCTAGTATAGAGAAGAGAAAGCGGGCGCCCCACTAAGTGTAGTAGGGATGATAAAAACAAGTTTTATTGAGAAATGCACTTACAAGATCATGCATATAGACAGGCATGTAATAGGAGGTAGGTAACCCTTCAGGATGGTCCGAGCGCTGGTTGTCCCGCCAGCACCGGTGGTCTCCGGAGCTCCAGGCAGGTTGGCGAGGGAGGCAGCCACAGGCGTCTGGTGGTCCCTGGTGTAAGAGAGGGTGGAGGCCTTCAAAATTCATGAGGCCTCCGCCATGTCTGGCGAGGACGTGCCATATCGGAGAGAGGAGGGGGCGGGGTTGGTGGGTAGTCCCGCCCCTTCCTGAAGGAGACACCACGGACCTACCTCCTATTACATGTTTGTCTGTAAGCATGATCTTGTAAGTGCATTTCTCAATAAAACTTGTTTTTATCACCACTACTACACTTAGTGGGGCGCCCGCTTTCTCTTCTCTCTACTATTACAGAGCCGCTTCTGCTTCGTCAGCTGGCTGCCCCACGGATCCCCCCCTTCCCTGTCTTCTCCCCTCCTAGCTGCCTAGGACCTTGAAGCTACACATCTCCCTTCCTGTGCCTGGCTCTATCCGCTGCGCTGACATCCTGCAAGCGCTGCATCTATTCTACTATAATGTGCTAGTATGCATCACATACTAGCACATTGTGAAATACTTAGGCCTCATACACACGGGCGTATGTAAAAAAAAAAAAAAAAGCAAAACGTCGGGCCTGACGTCAGGGAAAAATCAGCATTTTGGATCGGCGTTAAAGTGGTTGTGAAGCCAAAAAAAAAAAAAAAAAAAGGCACAGCAAAGGCATAATGAGCTAGTATGCAGCGCATACTAGCTCATTATGAAACACCTTGGAACAAAGCTTTTCCAGCGGTCTCGGCACACCGCTGTGACCGGCGACATCCTTCTTCCGGGTCTGCGGCGCTCCGTCCAATCACAGTGCGGGCTCCAGCGCTGTGATTGGCGGATCCGCGCCGACGTCACTCCCGCGCATTGCGCACGGGAGCCACCATTTACGGCACAAATACAGAAGAAACGGCACTCTGGGTTACCCCGGGTGCCGATTCTTCAGCGCGCTTGTGCCGATGACGTTGCAAGGTCTGCAAGGTATACTGGAAGACCTGGAAGGGATCGTTCAAATCCTGAAACATCCAATAGGGATCCTTTGAGGAACCCTGGTAGACCTGGCAGGCATAGGATTTTGAAAGGCAGGTTCAGCTCTTTAGCTGGTGTGAACTGGACCATTGATTAATGCTGCAATCAACGTTATTCACCTTCATGAACTCCTGGAGATAATTAAGTTCTTAGGAATCTGGTAGACCTGGGAGGGATCTCATGAAGCATACTGGAAGAGATCCTACAAATTCTGAAAGATCCAACAGGGATTCCATGAGGAATCCTGGAAGACCCAGCAAGAATCCTGCAAGGTATACTGGAAGACCTGACAGGGATCCTTCAAATCCTGATAAATCCAACAGGGATCCTGTGAGGAACCCTGGAATACCTGGTGGGCATGGAATTCTGAAAGGTAAGTCCATCTTTTTAGCTGGTGTGAATTGAACCATTGATTGATGCTGGTAGTTAAGGTCTTAGGAATCTGGCAGACCCGGTAGATCTCATGAAGTATCCTGGAAGACCCAGCAGGAATCCTGCAAGGTATACTGGAAGACCTGGGAGGGATCCTACAAATTCTGAAAGATCCAACAGGGATCCCATGAGGAATCCTGGAAGACCCAGCAAGAATCCTGCAAGGTATACTGGACCTGGAGGGGATCCTACAAATTGTGAAGGATCCAACGGGGATCCCATGAGGAATCCTTGAAAACCTGGCAAAAATCCTGCAAAGTATACTGGAAGACCTCGCAGGGATCCTTCAAATCCTGATAAATCCAGCAGGGATCCTGTGAGGAACCCTGGAATACCTGATGGGCATGGAATTCTGAAAGGCAGGGCAGGTCCATCTCTTTAGCTGGTGTGAACTGGACCATTGATTGATGCTGGTAGTTAAGATCTTAGAAATCTTGGGAGACCCGGTAGATCTCATGAAGTATCCTGGAAGACCCAGCAGGAATCCTGCAAGGTATACTGCAAGACCTGGAAGGGATCCTACAAATTCTGAAAGATCCAATGGGGATCCCATGAGGAATCCTTCAAAACTCTGCAAAAATCCTGCAAGATATACTGGAAGGTTCCTTCAAATCCTGAAAAACCCTCCAATGGAATACTGAAAGACTTGGCAGGAATTCACTGGATCTTGGAAGAGTTGTTAGGCATCCTGTGAGTACTGTAACAAACTTTTTGTGGGTGGGTGGTGACTAAGGAGGGGCGCCAACACTGTGTCCATACAAGAGGCAGGTCCAGCCCTTTAGCTGGTGTGAACTGGACCATTGATTGATGCTGCAATCAACGCTATTCTCCTTCATGGCCACAGATGTACAGTTGTCGCTCGATTCTACGTGTTGTATACAGGTGTCACATGACCCCGAGTGTTGTGTATGTAGAGCTATCACATGCACGGGGTGTCTTTGTGTACAGGTGTCACATGACCCAATGTGGTGTGTATGTAGAGCCATCACATGATTGGGGGTTTCTTTGTGTACAGGTGTCACATGACCCAATGTGTTGTGTATGTTGAGCTATCACATGATTGGGGGTGTTTTGTGTACAGGTGTCACATGACCCCGAGTGTTGTGTATGTAGAGCTATCACATGATTGGGGGTGTTTTGTGTACAGGTGTCACATGACCCCGAGTGTTGTGTATGTAGAGCTATCACATGATTGGGGGTTTCTTTGTGTACAGGTGTCACATGACCCCATGTGTTGTGTATGTAGAGCTATCACATGATTGGGGATGTTTTGTGTACAGGTGTCACATGACCCAATGTGTTGTGTATGTAGAGCTATCACATGATTGGGGTGTTTTGTGTACAGGTGTCACATGACCCCGAGTGCTGTGTATGTAGAGCTATCACATGATTGGGGGTGTTTTGTGTACAGGTGTCACATGACCCCGAGTGTTGTGTATTTAGAGCTATCACATGATTGGGGGTGTTTTGTGTACAGGTGTCACATGAACCCGAGTGTTGTGTATGTAGAGCTATCACATGCACGGGGTGTCTTTGTGTACAGGTGTCACATGACCACATGTGTTGTTTATGTAGAGCCATCACATGATTGGGGGTTTCTTTGTGTACAGGTGTCACATGACCCAATGTGTTGTGTATGTAGAGCTATCACATGATTGGGGGTGTTTTGTGTACAGGTGTCACATGACCCCATGTGTTGTGTATGTAGAGCTATCACATGAACAGGGTTTCTTTGCGTACAGGTGTCACATGACCCCATGTGTTGTGTATGTAGAGCTATCACATGAACAGGGTTTCTTTGCGTACAGGTGTCACATGACCCCGAGTGTTGTGTATGTAGAGCTATCACATGATTGGGGGTGTTTTGTGTACAGGTGTCACATGACCCCATGTGTTGTGTATGTAGAGCCATCACATGATTGGGGGTGCTTTGTGTACAGGTGTCACATGACCCCATGTGTTGTGTATGTAGAGCCATCACATGATTGGGGGTTTCCTTGCGTACAGGTGTCACATGACCCCATGTGTTGTGTATGTTCATTTATCACATGACTTTTTTGTCTTGTGTATGTATTTGGGTCACATGTCTACATTGCTGGAACAAAGCGGCGGTGATCCCAGCGATGATGTTGCATGCATTGTGGTGACATTCAGAGATGAGTTTTGCTGCATGAAATGGCATCTTATGAATCTCCCTCCTGGACTGACGTCTTCCACTCCAACGATTCCATGATCCATGGAGCCCACAACACATTCTGTTTAATTATAATAATCCCGGATAAATATCCATTGATCTTTAATTAACATTAAGATGATTTAATGTGCCCCTGCAGCATAAAGAGCTCTTAAAATGGTTTAAGCACGGTACATTTCACTTATTCTCGCGGCTCGTTCTTCTCCCTGACTAATGTTTATCCGACGTGATAGGACAGCCGTTCTCCTGGAAGTTGCCGTCATCACATTTGCCTTTTGGGGTCAACATCAACTTTTATTTCCCTTTTGTGGATCTCCCGTCCTTCTCTCTGGGCCTCACATGGAACCCCAGGAGTGTCATGGCTCCTAATTTTGTTTTCAGAAAAAAAAAAGAATGTATTCTCTCCTCGTTATTAAACTTCCTAAAGCAATTTTTGGATGAGATGTAAAGTTTCTCCAGCAAGAACTTTTTTGTTCCATTTTGCCTACTTTTTGGAAGTGTTAATAAAACCTGTCAGGTTCTTATTTCTGTTTGTGTCCCCCACTAGGGAGGTTCACGCTCTCTCAATTGTCAACAAAACAAAAAGTGACAGGAAATCCATAGTTCTACAACTGTCACCGGAACAAGAGGGTAGAGGAGATCTTCCCATGGAGACACCTGACAAGGGCTGTGAAGCCCAATGCAAGCTTAAAAAGATGTTAAAAATGTTATTGACTTGCACAAGTTAAATAAAACGTCAGCTGTTCTTACTGTACTCACCCTATCTCTGGTGCTATCCTTTGCACACTTACCATACTACGATCCAATGTTGGTACTTGGTTAATGCTGGGAGTAATTCAACCCACTTCCTTTGACCCAGGGCTTCATGGGCACCACCTCTGGGGGGAGCATCATCAGTCCACCCTGGGCTCACAGGACAAAGGCTGCAGAGAAACAACGCTCGTGGTCCTCATCGCGACCACCACCCTTGGGGGTCATTCAACCCACTTCCTTTGACCTAGGACTTCATGGGCACCACCTCTGGGGGGGAGCATCATCAGTCCACCCTGGGCTCACAGGACAAAGGCTGCAGAGAACCAACGCTCGTGGTCCTCATCGCGACCACCCCCCCCAGGGGGTCATTCAACCCACTTCCTTTGACCTAGGACTTCATGGGCACCAACCTTGGGGGAGCATCATCAATCCACCCTGGGCTCACAGGACAAAGGCTGCAGAGAACCAACACTCATGTCCTTATCACGACCACCCACCACTGGGGGTCATTCAACCAACTTCCTTTGACCTAGGGCAGCCTTTCTCAACCTTTTCAACACAGAGGAACCCTTGAAATAATTCTCCAGTCTCGGGGAACCCCTGCTAAAAGTGCACCAACCCTGGGGGAGAATCATCAATCCACCCTGGGCTCACCAGACAAAGGCTGCAGAGAACCAATGCTCTTGCCGTTGTCCAGACCACCCACCACCTCAGAAAAAATACAATGTCATGTGATCCTAGGCCCCATGCTATGGTGCCCCTGACAGTTGACGTTGCACTGACCCAAGGCGCAGAGTCTAAGTACCAGTTGGTCCTTATCAGAGCTCCTATGGAGAAGATGGTCCAAAAACCTAGAGGTCTCGGATTTTCTTTGCTGCAAATTGACACTAGGATGCGGCTCTCCTAATCTGCTCCATCAGGAAGTTGCTAGAACAACCATAGGAGTGGGGTCTAAGCTCTAGTTGGTATTCACCTGAAGGTGGAGAAAGGCCCGAGACCCTTTACTTTGCTGCACACTGTCTCACCAAGTCCCGGTCCACCAGATCTTCCCACCAAGGGGTTGACTGGAAGAAGGAGGCTATAGACAGGGCTGCACAGAAGCGAGTAGTCAGGTCCAGGATGGGGTTGAGGCAGACTGCAGGAGAAAGTAGTCAAGTCAATCCAGGTTGGCAACAGTTAGGCAATCACACAGGCAAATATTATGGCTCTTTGCACATGAGTAGCTAGCAATAAAGTATATGTGATCCCTCCAAAACCAATAAAAGCAAAAAGGGCGCAAACGCCTAGTGCATTACCTCCAACACTTTAATAAATAATAAAAAAGTACAGATTATACTCAAAAACTGTGGACACGTAGCATATATAGATAGCAGAGTCCAGAAGTTGGCTCTCCACCTATGTGGAATAGTGTGGGTGACAACAGCTGACGGGTTTCTGGGGGCAGACCCCCTTCCTCAGAACTGGGATTCTGTGCTATGAGGAAAGGGGGACTGCCCCCAAAACGCGTCAGTTGCCATCCACACGATTCCATGTAGGTGGAGAGCTGACTTCTGGATTCCGTTATCTATGTATGTCCATTTCCACATTGGTTTGTCAATCTAATTTGTACTTCTCCAAGGTATGAAGTTGTTAATTTTTGTAACAATTTTTTTGGAAAATGACAAAATTAAAAAAATATATATTTTTTTACAATGTATTTTTTTTTAACATCCGGTCACCAGTACAGTACAGTGTCATCATATAACTGGTGTGGGGTGATCAGGGTGTCACCAGTACAGTACAGCATCATCATATAACTGGTGTGGGGTGATCAGGGTGTCACCAGTACAGTACAGCGTCATCATATAACTGGTGTGAGGTGATCAGGGTGTCACCAGTACAGTACAATGTCATCATATAACTGATGTGAGGTGATCAGGGTGTCACCAGTACAGTACAGTGTCATCATATAACTGGTGTGAGGTGATCAGGGTGTGACCAGTACAGTACAGTGTCATCATATAACTGGTGTGAGGTGATCAGAGTGTCACCAGTACAGTACAGAGTCATCATATAACTGGTGTGAGGTGCTCAGGGTGTCACCAGTACAGTACAGCATCATCATATAACTGGTGTGGGGTGATCAGGGTGTCACCAGTACAGTACAGCGTCATCATATAACTGGTGTGAGGTGATCAGGGTGTCACCAGTACAGTACAATGTCATCATATAACTGATGTGAGGTGATCAGGGTGTCACCAGTACAGTACAGTGTCATCATATAACTGGTGTGAGGTGATCAGGGTGTGACCAGTACAGTACAGTGTCATCATATAACTGGTGTGAGGTGATCAGGGTGTCACCAGTACAGTACAGCATCATCATATAACTGGTGTGGGGTGATCAGGGTGTCACCAGTACAGTACAGCGTCATCATATAACTGGTGTGAGGTGATCAGGGTGTCACCAGTACAGTACAATGTCATCATATAACTGATGTGAGGTGATCAGGGTGTCACCAGTACAGTACAGTGTCATCATATAACTGGTGTGAGGTGATCAGGGTGTGACCAGTACAGTACAGTGTCATCATATAACTGGTGTGAGGTGATCAGAGTGTCACCAGTACAGTACAGAGTCATCATATAACTGGTGTGAGGTGCTCAGGGTGTCACCAGTACAGTACAGTGTCATCATATAACTGGTGTGAGGTGATCAGGGTGTCACCAGTACAGTACAGTGTCATCATATAACTGGTGTGAGGTGATCAGGGTGTCACCAGTACAGTGCAGTGTCATCATATAACTGGTGTGAGGTGATCAGGGTGTCACCAGTACAGTGTCATCATATAATGGGTGTGAGGTGATCAGGATGTCACCAGTGCAGTACAGCATCCTCATATAACTGGTGTGGGGTGATCAGGACCAAAGCAATACAGTGTTACCATATTAACACTGTACTACTTTGAGGAGGTGATCGGGATTTGATTTTACACACTATGATTGCTTATAACAGTGAATATCATATATCTTTTTCTGAATGAAATCCGTTCATTCATTGTGTACTATTGTGATTAGCTGTGATTGGCCCTGTACCATGTGATCACTGTGACCAATCCCGGAGATCAAAACAATAGAACAAAGTGAATGGCATGAATGGAAGCCAACAAAAAGAGAAGGAAGGCACACCGACCTTGTGCATTTTTCCAACGATGTTTAATGAATATTTAAAACAACAATGGTCATACTCACATACAACTAAGAATAACAGACATGTAGGGTGCTCCGCAATCAACAAAAGTCTGAGGCAGGACCCAGGATAACCGGTGGACAGGTTGGTATGGCGTACCGGCTGACGCGTTTCGAGGGAGAAGCCATCCATTGTCCTGTGATCTGCTGTGATTGGTCACAGCGATCACATGGTACCAGCAGTGGGCAGGTACATTGATCTGCCATCACAGCCCAATCCTAGGAGGACATCATATGAGCTCCCGTCTGGCCGTCATTTTACTATAGGCTGGGCAGTAAGCAGTTAAAGTGGTAGTAAACCCATCCATTTAACAGTTTAAAAACCGGTTACATTTTCGGCACGTGCCGGAAACGTACCACTCCCATTGGTTGTGCTCTAAACCAAACTGTCAAACCATCCAATGGCTGGTGTCATAGCTGATCACATGTGCAGGATCATAACAGCTGTAGATTAAACAGAGGCCAAGATGGCAGCTTCCTTGGCTGAAAATGATAGGAGGGTTTACTACCACTTTAAATGCCCTTCCTGGTTGGAGGACACATCCAGCGTTGTTACAGGGACCTCTGGAAGTCCTGGCAGGGGTTCTGATAGTAGGAGTTCTGGAAGCTCCGGTAGGGATTCTGAGACTACGGTAACACCCAGCCTAGAGGTGGGTTTGGTTGTTTTTTAGAAGAAATGTATGGGAGTTTTCTGGGAACGTGGCACATTTCCTGCCATTGCTACAGACTGCGGCAACATGGCGTGCCGATTTTGGATCAACCCAAATGGTTGTGGTGTTGACAATGGGCCCTGCAGTGGTGGAATATTTTCAGCATTTCAGTACTGTGGTTGTTTGCTCATTACTTCTTATATATGATATACTCCTTTCTTCTCATATATGATCCGTAGAGGACTGGGCATCGGACTGGCTTGTTCTATCGCAGAGTACATGTGCGCCAACACAGTAATAGCGTTACGTCATCTGTAGATTGTGGCAAGGCTTTGTTTCCGATGGAAGAGTTATGCCGGTTTCCAGGTGCCGTGAATTATTATCAGCTGGCAGGTGTTTGATTATAATCTTTTCCTTAACAAAGAAATACGCATTGGAGTGTTAAGCGGAGAATGTTCTGGACTATTCTTTACTGAGCCCGGTAATGAGCAATAAATTCCACTTCCACCTTCCTTCCATTATTAATTGTCCAGAAGATGAATCTCGTGTGTCCCGTCCTGCCGATTTCAGAATTCTGAACCGGTGGAGATGGGACTATATCACATTATATGGTCCCATTATATCTTGGGTAATTTGGATTAACATAAGTGAAATGCCATCTCAGAAGAAGCTATATATACTGTGTATACAGAGGGTAAAATAAGTATTGAATAGGTCACCATTTTTCTAGGTAAATATATTGGTAAAGGTGCTATTGGCATGACATTTTCTCCACGTCGGTGACAATCCATGCAATCCATACATAGAAAGACACCAAAACAAATCCCTTCAGAAATTAAGTTCTGTGTAATAAAATGGAAGGACACTGAAATGTATTTAATACGTGGTGCAAAATCCTTTGTTGGTAATGACTCCGGCTCTTGTATGGAGAAACCAGTCGCGTTCGTTGCTCAGGAGTGATTTTGGCCCATTCTTCCACTCAAACAGTCTTCAAATCTTGAAGGTTCCGTGGGCATCTTCTATGAACTCCGATCTTTAGTTCTTTCCATAGATTTTCTGTTGGATTCAAGTCAGGTGATTGGCTGGGCCATTCTAGCAGCTGTATTTTCTTTCTCCTTGGCTTTGTGCTAGGGATCATTGTCCTCCTGAGATGTCCTCCTGAGATGTCCTTCTGAGATGACCTCCTGAGATATCCTCCTGAGATGTCCTCCTGAGATGTCCTCCTGAGATGTCCTCCTGAGCTGTCCTCTTGAGATGTCCTCCTGAGATGTCCCCCTGAGATGTCCCCCTGAGATGTCCCCCTGAGATGTCCCCCTGAGATGTCCCCCTGAGATGTCCTCCTGAGATGTCCTCCTGAGATGTCCTCCTGAGATGTCCTCCTGAGATGTCCTCCTGAGATGTCCCCCTGAGATGTCCCCCTGAGATGTCCCCCCTGAGATGACCTCCCTCATTTCATCTTCATCATCCTGGAAGATGGCAGCAGATTTTTATCACCATTCATCCTTCCTTCAATGATATGAAGTTTTCCAGTACCATATGCTCAAAAACAGCCCACGCCATGATATTCCTGCCTCCAAATCTCATTGTTGGTATGGGGGGTGTTTTTGGGGTGATGTGCAATTTGACCTCCAAACATGGTGGGTATTATGGCATCCAAAGGGTTCAATTTTGGTTTCATCTGACCAGACTATATTCTCCCAGTATTTCACAGGCTTGTCTAAATGTTGTGCAACAAACTTGCCGACCAGCTACTGTATATATACGGCAGCAGGCCGGCTCTCCCATGCATGTGAAACTGTGGGCGCGCACTCGCGGACTTGATGTCCGCCGGCCACCCGCGATCGCAGTACAGAGAGGCAGAATGGGGATCTGCCTATGTAAACAAGCCAGATCCTCATTCTAACAGGGGACAACTCAGAGATCTGCTGTTCCTACTGATCAGGAGCAGCGATCTCTTTGTTGTCCCAGGCAGCCCAGCCCCCACACAGTTGGAACACAGTTAACCCCTTGATTGCCCCCTAGTGTTAATCCCTTCCCTGCCAGTGTCATTTAATCATTGATCACTTCATTTTTTATAGCACTGTCAGTGGTCCCCAAAAAATGTCACTTGGGGTCAGATTTGCCTGCCGCAATGTCGCAGTCCCGCTAAAAATCGCATATCACCGCCATTACCAGTAAAAACATAAAAGTCTATAAATCTATCCCCTATTTTGTAGACGCTATAACTTTTGCACAAACCAATCAATATACACTTATTGCATTTTTTTTGACCAAAAATATGTAGAAGAATATATATTGGCTTAAACTGATGAATAAATATATTTTTTTGGATATGTATTATAGCAGAAAGTAAAAGATATTGTTTTTTTTTTTTCAAAATTGTTGCTCTTATTCTGTTTATAGCGGTGATCAGAAATGACGCAGAGGCGATCAAATACCACCGAAAGAAAGCTCTATTTGTGGGGAAAAAAAGGACATAATTTTGTCTGGGTACAGCGTCGCACGACTAAGAAATTGTTAGTTAAAGCGACGCAGTGCCGTATCGGAAAAAAAAAAAAAGCTTGGTAATTAAGGGGGTAAAACCTTCCGGGGCTGAAGTGGTTAAACAAACTTCAACGTGCTTTTTCTTCAGCAATGGAGTCTTGCATGGTGAGCGTGCATACAGGCCATGGCGGGTGCGCGCATTACTTATTGTGTACCTTCTAATTCTGGGTCTTAAGCTCTCCACAAGTGGTCCTTGACTCTCGGACAACTCTTCTAATAATTCTTTTCACTGGTCGTGGCCGGTTTATGGCCCCAACAGTGCTCACTGGAACATTCAGAAGTTTAGAAATCCTTCTGTAACCAATGCCATCAGTATGTTTTGCAACAATAAGTTTGCAAAGGTTTTGAAAGAGCTCTTTGCTTTTACCCATCATGAGATGTTTCTTGTGTGACACCTTGGTAATGAGACACCCTTTTATAGGCCACCATTTGTGACTGAACCAGCTGATCCTCCATAATCATTCTCGGTGGCTTCAACATCTCTGTTAACACTAACACTACTACTACTTCTAAACTTCTCAGTCTAACCTCATCTGTTGACCTGAAGCAATGGATACAGGCTCCTACTCACTCCAACAGCAACACCCTTGACCTTGTCTTCTCCTATCTGTGCACTCCGTGCAACCTCTCCCAACAATCCTCTCCCACTCTCTGATCACCACCTTATTAGCTTCACTCTCTCCCGGTCTTCCACCTCCTCTCCCTCCAACCGCCTAACAGTTACCCATAGAAACCTTTGCCATCTCAACCCTTCTCTTCTCTACTCTGCTACTAATCACCTCTATGACAAAATCTCACCCCGTCCTACCCCAACCTAGCCACTTTCGTCTACAACAGCTCACTGTCATCCTCCCCAGTTAAGCTCGTCCCCCTCACTACACACAGAATCAGACCCCGACCGCTACAACCCTGGCAAACCGACGACACCAGAAGTCTCAGAAAATGTAGCCGTGCTCTTGAGTGTCTGTAACGTAAGACTAAGTTTCTGGAAGACCTCAACTAATATAAATCTGCTCTCCTAAAAATACTATTTCTGCCTCCACACTGCCAAACAGACCTATTTTATCACGCTCATTAAGACATCATCATCCAGCCCCCGTCAACTCTTCTCGACCTTTAACCTTTAACACTCTACTCTGTCCTCCACCCTCTAACCCACTCACTGCCCAGGAGATCGCCAATCCCTTCAAAAATAAGATTGATACAATTTGTGAGGAGATCTCCAATGCGAAGAAACCTCCCCCACTCGACACCCCATGTCCACAGGTACAATCATTACTTCCCTCATTCAACCCTGCTAGTATTAACGAGGTTGCCAAACTTTTATGGAACACTCATCTAACCAACTGCCTCCTGGATCCTGCTCCCTCGCAAATCCTACGCTTACCCTCTGACTCAATTCTACACTCTCTAACTCACATTTTCAACCTCTCTCTCTCTTCTGGCATCTTCCAAAACTCTCTAAAACATGCGTTAGTCACTCCTATCCTTCAAAAGCCCAATCTTAACAACCTACACCCATCTCCTTACTCCCCTTCTCCTCCAAACTCCTTGAAAGACTAGTTTACAACTGACTGAGCGGCCATCTGACCGTGAACAAACTTTTTGATCCCCTCAGTCCAAATTTCACCCACAACACTCTACAGGAACTGCTCTCCTTAAACTCACAAATGACCTACTAATGGCTAAAACCAACGTACACTATTCTGTACTACTTCTCCTGCACCTCTGCTGCCTATGACACAGTGGACCACCCCCTCCTCCTCAAAAAACTCCACTCCTTTGTTCTCCATGACTGTTTCTTTGCTGGTTCTCGTCCTACCCTTACAACTCTACTTCGTCCTCTCCTCTTCTTTTTTCTCTGTCGGCGTCCTCCAAGGCTCTGTTCTTGGACCTCTCCTTTTCTCAATGTACACCTCCTCCCTGGGTCAGTTGATTGCCACCCATGGCTTTCAATATCATCTCTATGCTGATGACACCCAAATCTGTCTTTTCACCCCCTAGCTCTCTCTATCAGTCTCCTCGCGCAGGGGAGGGCTGGCAGCCGTAGGCCTGGGGGGCAAGTCCAGTTAAGTGGCCCATTGAACCACCGAATCAGCTCACCACCCATGCCCACCCAATGGGCCTAGCGGGATCCATGGTGGGGCCGGCCCTGGGTGCCCCCCCCTTTGCCTGCAGTTAGTTGGTGGCTGCGCCCCTGGGCCCTATTTCCTTCCTCCACAAGAAAAAAAAGTGTGAGCGGGCAGCAGCCATCGGCCATTTTAAATGTAAGTTAGGGTGGCTTGGGGGGTAATTGCCACCCTACCCCCTGGGCCAGCCCTCCCCTGTCCTCGCGCATCACCAACTTACTAACAGACATATCAGCCTGGATGTCCCCTCACTTCCTCAAGCTCAACCTATCCAAAACTGAGCTCATGATTTTTCCTCTCCCACTTGCCTCTTCCCCTTATTTCTCTGTCAAAATCAACGGCTCAACTATCAACCCATCCCCCCACGCCAAGGTCCTTGGTGTAATCCTGGACTCTGAACTATCCTTCTTGGCCCCACATCCAATCGCTATCCAAAGCTTGCCACCTGAACTTCCGCAACATCTCCAAGATACGGCCTTTCCTAACCAACGACTCCACAAAGCTTCTAATCCACTCCCTGGTCATCTCTCCCCTCGACTACTGCAACTCCCTCCTCATTGTTTTACTTTTAAATAAGCTATCCCCCCCTTCAATCCATCATGAACGCTGCTGCCAGGCTCATCCACCTTACAAACCGCTCCATGTCTGCTACACCTCTCTGCCAATCCCTGCCACTCAACGAATGAAATAAATTCAAGATACTAACAATAACGTATAAAGCTATCCATAACCTGGCCCCCAGCTACATCACCAGCCTGGTCTCAAAATACCAACCAAATCGTTCTCTTCGCTCCTCCCAAGACCTCCTGCTCTCCAGCTCCTTTCTCACCTCATCCCATGCTCGCCTCCAGGACTTCTTCAGAGCCTCTCCCATCCTCTGGAATGCTCTACCCCAATCTCTCTGATTTTCTCCTACTTTGTCCACCTTCAGACGATCCCTGAAAACTCCTCTCTTCATAGAAGCCTATCTGGCTCCCACCTAACAACTGTACATTTATCTTCTCCATCCGCACATCCCCCACAGTTATTACCTCTTGCATCTCTTGACCTTCCCTCTTAGATTGCAAGCTCCAATGAGCAGGACCCTCTGATTCCTTCTGTATTAAAGTGTATTGTAATTGTACTGTCTACCTTCGAGTTGTAAAGCGATGCGTAAACTGTTTGCGCTATATAAATCCTGTATAATAATAATAATCATTTGCACTGACAAGGGGCAGCATTGCTTTCTAATTACTGATAGATTTCAGCCAGTGTCTTGGCTTTCCATGCCTATTTGCACCTCACTTTCTTCATGTGTTCAATACTTTTTCCCTCTGTCCTTCCATTGTATTGCACAGATCTTCATTTCTGAACGGATTTGTTTTGGTGTCTGTGTATGTATGTGTCACGTACCTGGTGGATGAGTCTGACTTATGCAGTAGGCAACCTCCCTTACTACCCTGACGCCTGGTAGAGCAGACAGGTGGCTAGGGAGTGCAGGGTGGCACAAGGGTCGGACTGGGTCACTGGTGGTGGTAGGAAGTCAGTTGGAGCACTCGTGCAGCTGAAGCGTGGTCGTACAGGCCGGGTGTTGAGCGGGCTGGCAGTGCGGTACAGAAGGAGCAAGCTTGTAGCTAGTCGGGTCCAGGCAGGGTCGTTAACATGCAGGCAGCAGAAGTACAATGGGATCAGACAGGAGAGTGGTCATGGGCAAGCCGGGGGTCGGTGCAGGCGGAGATCAGACAAAGTCGGGACAGGCCGGGACACAGGAACAGATAACAGGTTACGAGTCTCACAGGAAACAACTCACACGCTGTAGATCAGACAGCACTTGCTGCAGAGTGCACTCAGCCTAAATAGAGCCGTTTGGCACCACTTCCGGCGCGTGCACGGGAGCGCGAATGCGCGCAGGTGCATGCAAAAGCGCTTAAAACCGCTAACGAGTTCTTTTAGCACAGGTCTTCTTCTAACAGTATGGATTGCATGGGTTGTTACCGACATGTGGGGAAAATTTAATGCCAATAGCACCTTTACCAATATATTTACCTAGAAAAATGATGACCTATTCAATACGTATTTTACCCGCTGTATATACATTATATATATTTATATTAAAATATTCTAAATCGGTTGACAGCCAGAAATTTGAAACAGGTTGACTGTCTACGTTTGATTCTTTAAGGTTGGAGATTGTGCTGGACTGACTCAGTCAGTCATAGGTCAATGGGTAGGTGATGATGGGGGCGGGTTAGAAGAGTTCTCCTCTAATGATTCCTGCCCAACTTAAAAGGAAGGTGGCGGTGAGTCCTTATTGGGGGGCTTGAGTTGCCATCTTTTGGTACGACCTTGAGGTAGTTTCCGCATGTACTTGTGAAGGTAGGTAAAAAGTAGCACCCAATAGTCAATAAATGCAAAGTACAATTTTTGACTAATAACAGCAACACAAAATATCCATGGTGATGTGAAAGTGTACGAAATGTGTAGGGATACTGCGTGTAGCATTGAAAGTGCTGGCGGGGATTCTGGGAGCACCATTGGAAGCACTGGCTGGGATTGTTGAAAGTTCAAGCATAGATTTTGTAAGTACCATTGGAAGTACTGGCTGGGATTCTGGGAGTGCCATTGGAAGTACTGGCTGGGATTCTGGAAGTACCATTGGAAGTACTGGCGGGGATTCTGGAAGTACCATTGGAAGTACTGGCGGGGATTCTGGAAGTACCATTGGAAGTACTGGTGGGGATTCTGGGAGTACCATTGGAAGTACTGGTGGGGATTCTGGGAGTACCATTGGAAGTACTGGCTGGGATTCTGGAAGTACCATTGGAAGTACTGGCGGGGATTCTGGAAGTACCATTGGAAGTACTGGCGGGGATTCTGGAAGTACCATTGGAAGTACTGGTGGGGATTCTGGGAGTACCATTGGAAGTACTGGTGGGGATTCTGGGAGTACCATTGGAAGTACTGGCTGGGATTCTGGAAGTACCATTGGAAGTACTGGTGGGAATTCTGGGAGTACCATTGGAAGTACTAGCGGGGATTCTGGGAGTACCATTGGAAGTACTGGCAGGGATTCTGGGAGTACCATTCAAAGTACTAGCAGAGATTCTGGATTTTAATCACTGGCAGGGATTGTTGAAAGTACCAGCATAGATCCTGGGAGTACCATTGGAATTACTGGCAGAGATTCTGAGACTACTGGCAGGAATTCTGGGAGTAAAATTGGATGTACTGGCAGGGATTCTGAGAGTACCATTGAAAGTACAGGCTAAGATTCTGGGAGTACCATTGGAAGTACTGGTGGGGATTTTGGGAGTACCATTGGAAGTACTGGCAGGGATTCTGGGAGTACCATTGGAAGTACTGACGGGGATTCTGGGAGTACCATTGGAAGTACTGGTGGGGATTCTGGGAGTACCATTGGAAGTACTGGCAGGGATTCTGGGAGTACCATTCAGAGTACTAGCAGAGATTCTGGTCCTACTCACGGGTCTTCTAGATTGGAATCACTGGCAGGGATTGTTGAAAGTCCCGGCATAGATTCTGGGAATACCATTGTAATTACTGGCAGAGATTCTGGGACTACTGGCGGGAATTCTGGGAGTACCATTGGAAGTAGTGGCAGAGATTCTGGGAGTTCCATTGGAAGTACTGGCAGAGATTCTGGTATTACTGGCAGGGATTCTGGGAGCACCATTGGATGCACTGGCAGGAATATCCCAGCATAGATTCTGGAGGTACCATTGAAAGTACTGCCAGAGATTTTGGGAATACTGACAGGGATTCTGAGAGTACCAGTGGAAGTACTGGCAGAGAGTCTGGGAGTATCATTGGATGTACTGGCAGAGATTCTGGGAGTATCATTGGATGTACTGGCAGAGATTCTGGGACTACTGACAGGGATTCTGGGAGTACCATTGAAAGTCCTGGCAGAGAATCTGGGAATACCATTGAAGTCCTGGCGGGGACTCTGGGAGTACTATTGGAAATACCGGCAGGAATTTTGGGAATACCATTAGAAATATGTGCCGTAAAAGTCCCAGCACAGATTCTGGGAGTACGATTGGAAGTACTGGCAGGAATTCTGGAAATACTGGCAGTGATTGTTAAAAGTCCCAGCAGAGATTCTAAAAGTACCATGGGAAGTATTAGCAAGGATTCTGGGAATACAATTGAAAGTCCTGGCAGGGATTCTGGGAGTTCCATTGGAAGTACTGGCAGGGATTCTGGAAGTACCGTTGGAAGTGCTGGCAGGGATTCTGAGACTACCATTGGAAGTCCTGGCAGAGATCCTGGGAATGCCATCCGATGTACTGGTAGGGATTCCGGAATTCTGATTGGTTATCCTATGTGTATCTGGGAGGAGAGGACCCAGTTTTGGCTGGAGAAGGAAGATGACTTTCAACCAATGGCGTTACTGACAAGAAGCCAACTGTGTAAGTGGGAAATGTCTCCCCGCAGCTTCAGAGCCTTGTACTGCACATCAATTAAATTGCGATGAATTCCTGAACCTTGTACTTGTGTCTTGTTTATGTATTGGATCTGTGACTTGTAATTCATCTCTGTAGCATCCTCCATATTAATACTTTACGATCCTGATGCGCCCCCGTAGCCGCGTATTCTTGTCACCCGCCGCTATAATATAGAAGCCGAGCAGACTTTCCGTCCTCAGATCCGGCTGTTAGGATCAGCGGGACGTCCTATCTGCATGATATGAAGGACGTTGCGAGAAAACGTGCGTTTTATTGACGCCTCGCTCATAACCCTTCAGTCTGTAACGGTGTCACATCAAAGCGGTGAAATTTACGGCCCTCTTTTGTGTGATTCACGTATGTAACGCGCTGTGAAGTGAGCGGGGAGAGCGCCGGCACCAAGATTTATTTATTCCTATTTTCCTCCTTTATTCGCAGCGCCATATTTAATCTCGCTGTACTTAACATAGATCCGACCGCCGCGCAGGGCGAACCGCGCGCCGCCATTGTAATTCTCCCCCTCGTCAAAGCCTGACACTTGTCTTTTGGCTACAAGCACTTCATTTGTGGGTTTTATGGCGGGATGAAAAATATATGAGCATTGTACAGAGAGCGAGGGCGGCATTGTCCTGGTCTGCGGGAAATTCTGCTGAATATAAAGATGTGTGAGATCTGCTCGGGAGCCATTTACTGCAGAATGGGAATTATCATCCGAGCCGAACTCCGGTCTCCTCTTCAGTCTGGCACAGTTGTATCGGCTCCTCTCCCGGACTGAAACGTCTTCCTCTGATTTCACTGCACACTGTGAGCTTCTCACAGCGTACATTAGAAGCTGCTGTAACCCAGAGCCCTGGCTGGAGGGGTGACCAGCGTCACCTAGCGCTTTTCTCCCCGGTCTGACTGTCCCTGGCCCCGCCTCTTTTATTAATTGGAATTCAGAAATTTGCACAGTAGTGTACTTACCTATTTTCAGCCCACTCCGGTCCGGTCTTGTGATCTCCGTCAGTGGCAGCTGCAGGGGAGAGGAGAGAGACAGGTTGATCATGGCTGGTAAAGCCTGGAGCGGTGACTTCACCCATAAGCTAGCTAGCGGTGACATCGCTGAATCCTAGCCACTAGACCAGTGAACTCCAAACTTTGCTTGCCTTTATCTGGCCCTTTATCTTGGACACCATTCCTCCCACTGATACCAATGATGGGACACTATTCCTCCCACTGATACCAATGATGGGACACTATTCCTCCCACTGATACCAATGATGGGGCACTATTCCTCCCACTGATATAACCATAGTCACCCTCCTTATCACGGGGTAGTAACCATAGTCACCCTCCT
>BLSH010188345.1:309174-320581 GCA_018402905.1 Glandirana rugosa | reverse complement strand
GTGGTCAGTGCCCGAACCCCCCTTACATTGGTAGTCAGTTTGTAAGCCCCCCATTCATTGGTGGTCAGTGTCTGAGCCCCCCTTACTTTAGTGGTCAGTGCCCGAACCCCCCTTACATTGGTAGTCAGTTTGTAAGCCCCCCATTCATTGGTGGCCAGTGTCTGAGCCCCCCTTACTTTTGTGGTCAGTGCCTGAGCCCCCCTTACATTGGTAGTCAGTGTCTAAGCCCCCCTTACGTTCGTGGTTAGTGTCTAAGCACCCCTTAGGTTGGTGGTCAGTGCCTGAGCCCCCCTTACATTGGTGGTTAGTGTCTGAGCCCCCTCTTATATTGGTGTTCAGTGTCTGAGCCCCACTTACATTGGTGGTTAGTGTCTGAGCCCCCTCTTATATTGGTGTTCAGTGTCTAAGCCCCCCTTACATTGGTGGTCAGTGACGGTGTCCCTTACATTGATTCTCAGTGTCTCTTAAATTGGTGGTCACATTTGTTATTGCTGTACTTGGCCGTCACAGGGCACAGAGCATCTCTGATTGTCTCTTAGCCTTTTGCCTATGATCCACTATTGACAACAGAGTCCCTGTCAGCACTGCAGCCTATGTAAAGCTCTTCAGCATTCTACAATTCAAAATTGTTTGATGCCTTTGGCCTCTTCTGTTTCCCCGCCGAACCCTGTGCTAAAAATCACAATATATTAGTGTGATGATCAGTGGGAAGAACGCTCCTCATACTTGTCGTCAGTGGGAAGAATTACCCCCCTTATAGATAGTCAAAAAGATGAATGGTGTCAGTGGGAACTTATCGGAGAGGCAGAAATTGCTCATAGCTTATGGACGCCACTTCTGGAGGAACCAGATTGAACCCCGGCTGAGAAACCTGGACTAGACTGAGCAGATTTCAGATTGAATGGGGAAGATGAAGTCTGGTTGGTTTACGGTGTCGTTGCTCTTTCCTGTATTGTGTGATTTTTTTTTTGATTGCAAGCTCTCATGAACAAGGCCCTTCTAACCTTCTTGTCTTGATTTGTGCTGTATCTTTACTTTCACCTTTTATATCAGGTGTAGGCAACCTCGGCACTCCAGAAGTCCCACGAGTGCAGTTATGGAGGAGTTGAGGTTCCCAAAGGGGACTATCTCGGTGCCAAGAGACAATGAGCCAAAGAACATGAATTTATATAAAAATCACAAATTTTATTTGTTAGTTGTTAAAAAACTTGGCTCTTTATGACATTTCTTAAAATAAAGTGAAGAGGGGTCCAAAACAGAGTGGATACATAGGTAGTGAATAACACTGGTAATGATGTCAAGCAGTGTAGAAAAAGTCTCCCAACATGTTTCGCCAAACCATTGGCTTCCTCAGGGAATTCATGTAGACATCATTGTATACCAGTCAAGGGCCAGGCCAGGAGCAATACCCGAAAAACAGTACCCCTCACCCACTGGAGGGGGCCCGGCACTGTATCCCTGCAGAAGACACCACTGGTCCAGGTTGGACCCACTACAGATGATACAAACAATGGGGGACAACGTGGGAAGGTCAGTCGGGTGACCTCTGACCAGATCACAGCAACAAAAACAACTTGTGCTTATGGCACTTCACGATATGTCTCCCCCGAATTCCAGCTCAAGTCCCATGAGACATTGATCAATTTTTTTTATTTTTTTTGCATTCTTTATTTATACATTTTCCAGTACAAAAGCAAGTGAATAAAAAAAAAAAAAGGGAAGTACAGAGAAGGATGTGGGAATGTGTGGGAAGGCAAAACACTCTGTAAAGGACAGGAGGAGTTGAACATTTGTACCATCTACAAAAACAGGTGAAGACCTTCTGCTACGGCAGAGTCCAAGGAACATCGTAGGAAGGGGTAGGAGGCTGGACACTTGACCAGCTCCAATCAAACTATTTCCAGAGTGAAGAGTCTGGGCATCAGGGGATCCAGGAGCTCATTTCAAGGAGAGATGATTGGGAACCTCTCCGTAGGTTTTCTAGAAGGCCCCACCGCGCCCAAGTAGGCGTCTAATCACAACAAGCGAACTCAAAGAAAGAGTGGGAAGAGAGAAAGATAATTAAAAAAATTAGAGTAGGTAGGGAGAAGGGGTGCCACCGGTGGGAGAACATACTGACAATGTTGTGAAGGAGGGGCACGACAACCCCAACTGGCCGAGATCGACGGTCCACACCCGACGCGGCTTCGATATCAGTCTAGCTATTCAGCTAATAAACGTTCGAAGCATCCATACAGGAGTACTCAACCCAGTAGAACCGTATATTTCCAATTTTTATTGTGTAGCTTTTATTGTGCTCCTGAGACTTTCCTTCGCCCTAATATCCTCTACCCACCTGATCCATTGTTGGACCTTCGATGGGTTGTGGGTCTTCAACAATGCTGACCGTTCTGCATTCACCAGGTGGTGCAATAGCAATTTTTTTTTTTTTATATATTCAGTTTTTTTCGGAATCAAGTTGACCGCCACCCATTTTTTTAAACAATTTCTGAAAATTTAAACCAGGGCCAAAATACAAATAGTGGTGAGAGTTCGAGTGCTGTCTTCGGATTGGCCGGGTTATATTCCCTGTAGATGGAATAAGGTGGAAAATGAGCTCAGAGATCCTCTAGCAGCGAAACTGGTGGAACCGATATCTTTCATGGAAAACATTGAGAAAACAATGGCGACATTTAACATACCGACTGTGGATGTATGACAACTATTTCCCGTTGGGGTGGGGGGGTCAGTATTTGTACACATACGTGTCTGGGTTGGCGGTCATTAATGGCGGTACATCTCCCGTACATGTAGATCGGGCCCTCCAGGATTGTTGTGTTTAATGGAGTGGAAAGCTCCCATTGCCGTCATTAGGGGAGGTTAATTAGAAGTTGTATCCGGAGAGCTTTGTAATTAGAAATGGAAACATTCTGCAACATGTTCTGAGGACTGACGGGGTCCCTATAGGTGACGAGATGGCTCTGCTCCCCTTTCACCAACCCGCCAATATTGGTGACATGATGATGTCAGATGTAGCACCATTCGGATGGCATTCGGGCAAAGGGCAGTAGCTTGTAGCAGCCAATCAGAACTGATCTTATATTCACCTGAGGACAGCGAGCTGATCTTTTATGCTCCTTTATATTGTATTTGTCAATGTAAGCATGCAGTCTTCTTTGCTTTTATTCTGGCTATATGTAAAAACAACCATTCAGTGCGAGATTTTGGGGACATCTGCAAGTGGGGAGGCTTTCACTAACCTGCAATGATTTCACCTCCCCCCAGGAAACACAGACAGACGTTCCATTGCTTCCTCAACTCGTCCCAGACATAAAAAAGCTTTCGCTGGAGTTCTGGTTAAAGGGATATAAGGGATATTAAATATATACATTGCATAATAAAAATGTGTATTGTAGTTCTGGCCTTCCAGTAGTCTCTCCATCCATCTATCCATGTATATGTCTTCTTTTTAACTGAGGATTCCTGTTGGAGGATGTATAGTAGTAGCTGTGGGAGATAATGCAGGTTTTATTTTTCATATGCGATCAGTGATCCCGCTAGTATTAGCCTTTGCCTGCGACTCTCTCTTCTGCATTCTTTGAGCTCCCCTTTACCTTTTTTTCCCCCCCTCTTACCTTGTCCGCTTTAAATCCAGCATTGCCTGGTGTAGACCACTGCTCTGTCACGGCATGCCGGGATCCGCAAATGTCCAATGATTCTAGCATTGCCTGGTGTAGGCAATCTCTCCATTGCACCATGCTGAGTTCCATGCTGCCATCTTCTCTACTGACGTCTTCAGGGACCTGGATGTCTGTACCAGGTTCTTTAAACCACCCTTTTAGTCCCCCTCCATTACTTTGTCCGCTGGGTTGTCCTCAAAAAAAAATACTCAAATGTCCAATGAATCTAGCATTGTCTGGTGTAGGCAACCTCTCTGTTTCACCATGCAGAGTCCCGTGCTGCCATGTTCTCTTCTGATGTCTTCAGGGACCTGGCTGTCTTTCCTGGGTTCTTTAAACCACCCTTTTACTCCCCCTCCATTACCTTGTCCACCGGGTTGTCCTCCAAAAACATACTCTAATGTCCAGTGAAACCAGCATTGTCTGGTGTAGGCCACCTCTGCGTCACACCATGCCGAGTCCCATGCTGCCATCTTTTCTTCTGACCTTATCAGACCTGGCTGACCCTCCTAGGTTCTTTGAGCCATCCCGTTCCTTTTTTTTTTCCCCTTTTACTTTATCTGCTGGGTTATCCTCCAAAATCATACTCACATGCCCAGCAAATCCAGCATTGTCTGGTGTAGGCCACCGTTTCGTTGCAGCATGCTGTGTCCCGTGCCACCATCTTCTTTTGTGACATCTTCAGGGACCTGGCTGTTTTTCCTGGATTCTTTAAACCCCCCTTTACTTTTTTTCCCCTCTTACCTTGTTCACTGGGTTGTCCTCCAAAAAACATACTCACATGCCCTGTGAATCTAGTATCATCTGGCGTAGACCATTCCATCATAGCATGTCAGGTCCTGTGCCACAATCTTCTTATTTGACATTATTAGGGACCTGACTGTCTCTCCCCAGATCTTTGAGCCACCCCTTTACTTTTATTTTTCACCTTTTACCTTGTCCATTGAGTTGTCCCCCAAGAACAAACTCATGCCCAGCAAATCCAGCGGTGTCTGGTGTAGTCCACCTCTCCATCACAGCATGCCAGGTGCCACGCTGTAATCTTCTCTTCTGACTGTCTTTTCAGGGTTCACTGAGCCACCCCTTTACGTTCATTTTTTGTTTCTTACACTGTCTGTTGGGTTGTCCTCCAAAAACATACTCACATGCCCAGTGGGTCTTGCGTTGTCTGGTATAGGCCACCTCTCCGTCGCACCATGCCGAGTCCCATGCTGCCATCTTCTCTTCTGATGTTATCAGGGAGCTTGCTGTGTCTTCTGGGTTCATTGCGCCACCCTTTTTCCCATCCTCCCGTTACCTTGTCCACTTGGTTGTCCTCCAAAAATATACTCACACCCCGGAAATTCCGTGTTGCCTGGTATAGACCACCTCATTGTCACAGTATGCCAAGTCCTATGCTGCCATGTTCTCTTTTGATGTCATCAGGTAGATGGCTGTCTCCTCTCGGTTCTTTGAGCTGACAACCTGATTCCTATGTGCAGCATGGTGGAGATTGACCTGAGATCTCCTTGGATGTGTGACGTCAGTATCCCAGAAGGCTTCGATCAGGGATAATGTCCTGTTATTCTTGCCTAGGCAAGAAGGCCAGAAGTGTGGGGCTGGAACTTTGCAAAATAAAGAAAAAAATATAAAAAATAATATCTGATTGTGTAATGGAAGGGAGGAGTAAAATGATGCAAAGTCATTAAGGAGAGTGAAGGTCTTTAATGCAATTGCAAAATGGTGGACAGATTGCAGGGTCACTATTGCCCCCCCATGGTATCTGTTCCGATATGAAACCTAACTCTGAATATAACCAGATTTGCACCCTCGGGCCCTGTCTCTGGTACTTCAGGTCTTTATCTTCCTTGTTCTGACTCATCTCCTTTTTTCCCCCTCTGTTTGTAGTAGTGGGGCAGAAACGTGTGAAACTTAGTGTAAAGTAATGTCGAAAAGTAGACATATAAAGATTAAAAAAATAGGGACATGGTAAAAGAAGTCCTTGACATTGAAGATAGTGCTTGACGTTGAACCTAGTCTGCTGAAGTAGTTCACCTCTCTAGGAGAAGGTTGTGCACTGCCCTTTTTGCCTTGGGCACTTCATTGGAAGCGGGACCTCAACCTAGGCTCCCAAAGTAGTTCACCTCTCAAGGGCAAGGGGGCGCACTTTGGCTTCATTTGAAGGGCCACCTGCAACCTAGTCTGGCAAAGTAGCTCACCTCCCAAGGGGGAGGGGGCTCACCTTGACCTTTTTGCCTTGGGTGCTGTATTAGAAGCGGGGCCTGCAACCTTGGCTGCCAAAGTCATTCACCAAAGAGGAAGGGGTGCACTACGCTTAGTATGCCCTGGTCACCTCCTTAGAAAGTGGCCCTCACCCTTGGTTGTTGAAGTAGTTCACTGCTCAAGGTGGAGGGGGGCACACTTTGCCTTTTTTGCTTTGGGTGCTTCATTGGAAGGAGGACCTCAGCCTAGGTTGCCAAAGTAGTTATCCGCTCAAGGAGTGCACATTGGTGGGAACTATCTGAAAATTTTGGTAAAAAAAATTGTGAAAATTTCGGTAAAAAAAATTGTGAACATTTCGGCAAAAAGCTACAAAATTGACTTCTCTAATTCTTATCAGATGTTGGTGAATAATATGAGGCGGCGAATAGCCCAGAACACCTCATACATAGTTGGAATTGTCATAACTGATGTCTCCCATGAAGAAGGTCGGTTGCAGAATGGGCCCCTCGTTCGCAGACGCGGAGCCGGGTTTATTGTGCGGATTGCGGCTGCCCGGAGCTGCAAGTCGGTCTCTCGTGCAGAAATCCATCCTAAATTCTCCTCGTCTTGTCTGGTGTTTCTCTTCTTCCTATTTTCGGCTATTATCCACGTCTCCTGTATAAAGAGAAGAAAATGACGGCGGGAATTACGGCAATCGCTGGAAATAAATACCCGACCATTGTTGCAGCAAATGAGCTAAAGGCCGGCGATTTGTGTTTGGCAAACAGTCTGCAGACAGTCAGTAAAACGCTGGTATATAAATAGGCGGAATGTGGCGGCTATCAGTATGGAAGGCGCGCACACTTGTAGCAGCCGCTCGATTCATCCATAAGCCCCGCTTTAGCGCCAGTTTGTGATGCGGCTGACAGTGCATGGAGCAAGCTGATTATACACAATCCCATTTTAGCAATGTAATTTCACAGGGCGATCAGTGTTTGAATGTAATGGCAGCCTGTTCTGGATGTCACAATATTAGAGGGGCTAATGGAAAAGCTCCCTGATAGGTGGGAGGGGAGGGGGGGGGTGCGGTGGAGGGAGGCGAGGGGAACGCGGGAAGGAACCAAATTGCTGCTCATGCCACAGATGGCTGGGCACTGAGCTAATGGGGCAGGAGCAAGGCCTTTTCCCAGAAGCCCCGGGGCACCTGCTACCCTGCAGTATCAGAATTAAACCCTCCCCACCCTTCGCCGGTCCTCCAGAATCAGGAAACAGAAGCTGAGGGGTTTATTGTAGAAAAATTGCTTGTGCAATTCGTGCAATTAAAGAGTTACTCCAGATGTTCTGCATCTCGCTGGGGGGGGGATGTTACAAGGTAGAGAAGTCAAATCATTTCTTGTCCTTTGTGCCTGTACAGGCTCGCGGGGTATCCATTGCATCCAATGGGAACAGTCCACATTTTTGCTTCTTGCTTGGGCGGAAGGGGGGGGCTGTGTCTGGGGAACAACTTGTAGATAACAAAAGATGGTTGAAGGTGAGCGGCTTTGACATTCTGAACTCCAGGCAGTTCAAAAACGTTAAATTCAAGAGCGTTAAACTCAATCAGTATAAGTACCCGAAATTCGAGTTGGTGTATCTGCGCAATATAGAGGGAGGGGCATCACAAGGGACCTGTAAATTTACAGACCAGGAACATTCTGATAAGAGGAGAGAGCAGAGTGCTGACCTCATCAGTCTGTTGCTGTTCCTTCACAGACTGGGGATGGAGAGCTGACCGGGTTGCATTGTATAACTGCGGTAGAGAAGAGTCAGGTCACCGGGCTGGCTGTGCTGTGTAGGCAGAGCTGTGTAAACCTCAGCACCTGATGGGCAAAATAACAAATCCACTGGCAGGTGCCAACATTTGTATTACGTCTGTGGATTTCAGATTTAACCGAAGGGGTTCTTTGGAACCTCGATGTGTTCTACTACAGGGTGCTGAAATAAATGTATACGTGCTGGGGGAGGGGGGGCTGTTAAATAAGCTGGGCCAAGAGTAGGCAGAAGATGGGGGTGCTTCATTATAAAGGGGACCTGCAACCTAGGCTGCCTAATTAGTTCACCGCTCAAGGGGAAGGGGGCGTACTTTGGCTTCATTAGATGAGGGACCTGCAACCTAGTCTGCTGAGGTAGTACATCTCTCAAGGGGGAGGGGGCGCACTTTGGCTTTTTACCCTGGGCACTTCATTAGAAGTGGCACCCGCAACCTTGGCTGCCAAAGTAGTTCACCACAAAGGGAAAGGGGCGCACTTTGGCTTCCTTAGGTGAGGGACCTACAACCTAGCCTGGAAAAGTTGTTCACCTCTCAAGGGGAAGGGGGCAAACTTTGGCTTTTTTTTTTGCCTTGGGTGTGTCATTCGAAGGGGGACCCGCAACCATGGTTACCAAAGTTGTTCACCTCTCTTCGGGGAGAGGGGGCACTTTGGCTTTTCACCTTGGGCGCTTCATTAGAATGGGCACCCACAATCTTGGCTGCCAAAGTAGTTCACTGCTCAAGGGGGAGGGGCCACACTTGGGCTTTTTTTCCTTGGGCGCTTCAATAGATGGGGGCCTGCAACCTAGGCTACCAAAGTAGTTCACCACTCAAGGGGAAGGGGATGCACTTTGGATTCATTCAATGAGGGACTTGCAACCTAGTCTGCTGAAATAGTTCACCTCTCAAGGAGGAGGGGGCACACTTTGGGTTTTTTGCCTTGGGCGCTCCGTTAGAAGTGGGACCTGCAACCTTGGCTGTCAAAGTAGTTTACCGCTCAAGGGGGACAGGGTGCACTTTGGCTTTTTAACCTTGGTCGCTTATTTCGAAGAGGGACCCGCATCCTAGGCTGCCGAAGTAGAAGCTCCGTTAGAAGTGGGACCTGCAACCTTGGCTGCCAAAGTAGTTCACCGCTCAAGGGGGACAGGGTGCACTTTGGCTTTTTAACCTTGGTCGCTTATTTCGAAGAGGGACCCGCATCCTAGGCTGCCAAAGTATTTCACCAGCTAAGGGGGCGCACTTTGGCTACCTAGTCTGATGAAGTACACCTCTGAAGGGGGAACACTTTGGCTTTTTTTCCATGGGCACTCCATTAGAGGGGAACCGGCAACCTTGGCTGTCAAAATAGTTCACCTCTCAAGGGGGAGGGGCGCACTTTGGCTTCATTACATGAAGGACCTGCAACCTAGTCTGACGAAGTAGTTCACCTCTCAAAGAGGAGGGGGCGCACTTCAGCTTTTTTGCCTTGGGTGTGTCATTGGAAGGAGGACCTGCAGCTTGGCTACCAAAGTGGTTCACTACTCAAGGAGGAGGGGGGGCAATTTGACTTTTTTTTTGCCTTAGGGCGCACTTTGACTTCATTAGATTAAGGAACTGCAACCAACCTAGTCTGGCAAAGCAGTTCACTTCTCAAGGAGAAGGGGGTGTAGTTTGACCTTTTTGCATTGGGCGCTTCATTAGATGAAGGAGCTGCAACCTAGTCTGGAAAAGCAGTTCACTTCTCAAGTAGGACGGGGCGCAGTTTGACCTTTTTGCATTGGGCGCTTCATTAGATGAAGGACCTGCAACCCACCTAGTTTGGCAAAGCAGTTCACTTCTCAAGGAGGAATAGGCGTAGTTTGGCCTTTTTGCCTTATGCGCTTCATTAGATGAAGGACCTGCAACCCACCTAGTCTGGAAAAGCAGTTCACTTCTCAAGGAGGAAAAGGCGTAGTTTGGCCTTTTTGCCTTGGGTGCTTCACTAGAAGGGGGACCCACAACCTAGGCTACTGAAGTAGTTTAACGCTCAAAGGGGAAGGGGGTGCACTTTGGCTTCATTTAGATGAAGGACCTGCAACCTTGTCTGGCAAAGTAGTTACACGCTGAAGGTGAAGGGGGCGCACTTTGGCTTTTTTGCCATGGGCGCTTCATTAGAAGGGGGACGGAACCTTGGCTGCCAAAGCGGTTTACCGCTCAAGTGGCCCACCTTGTTATTTTTGCATTGGGGGTCAGAGGACCTTGTCCCATCATGTACCCATGGGTAAGTGAGCTAAGTACACCTGCATGAGAGGACGTACCACGGGGCATTGTTGTGGCACGTCGTTCGCGGCTCGTGAAGTTCTCTCCATAGAAAGTTCTCTGTGGCGGCGGTACCCGCGGGAGGGGAGGAGGAGGGGGGGTGGCGCGCGTGCACAAAAGGAGCAAATAACTCCGGTGTCAAGATTGCGCTATCCCAACCGGCTTTATCCGGGAATATTAAACCGTATTGCATGACATGCGACGGCAGCCTGAATAGATGCGCCAATTCATCTTCCACTCAGGCTTTGACAAGCTAGACTGCCCTTGTTGAAAGGCATCCGTCAAATGCAGCCCTTCTCTTCCCTCTATCTTCCCGCTAAGCTTCCCGGACAAGGAAAAAAAAATAAATAAATACCCTGAAAAGCTACAAAATAACCACCAAAATAATTTAAAGAGAAAAAACTAAAATCCTGAATATTTCTTTAAGTAGCCGATCCCCCCCCCCCTCCCCCGGCCTCGCGGTACAAAAGAAAATTGATAAGAGGGCGAGTGTATTAAGGAATGTTTAGATAACATTGAGAATATCAGAATAGCTGAAAGCGGGAGGGAATGAATAAAATAAAGCAGGCGGAATAAGCCAGCTAAAGTGACGCGCGGATCGCCTAATACGGCCGTTTAATATTTGATGTGCCGGGATAAAGAGGATCACCTTCGAATCGAATGGACTGTCACTCCGAGAATCTATTACTGGAATTCCGCCGTGATTTGACGGAGGGGGAGCCGAGTGTTATTCTTCAGCGGCCCATGGCAATCTCCCCCCTTTCCTCCTCCGATATGTCTCTCTGTGCATGGCTACACACACATTATACCTGCCCCCCCCCCACCCCCGATACCGCCGCGCCTGATGGAGGAACGCCGCTCATGCCATTATTCGCCCCGCTAAATGGGATTTGGGCCTTTGCTCCGGTGCCTTCTCCTCCTTGCCTCTTTGTGGCTTCTCTGCCAACATCTTTTGTTGTTGTTTTCCAACACGTTCTGATAGGACGGGGGGGGGGGGGGGTAGGATGGATGCAAACCCAAACTGGATGGCGCTCAGATTTCTCTGCCACAAACAATTGCCATTGCCGTGTTTATAATTAAATATCGTTCTTTTTTTATTTATTTTTCATCCCTTGCAAAATCTCACTGTTGATCTGTTGCAGCCTCTTGGAAGCTACTTCATGTTCACATGCATTTCTAGATCCCACTGTTGTGAGACAGGGGCAGAGGGTTAACACGAGGACACAACAGTGGGACAGAGTACCCGAAGGTTACCCTCTGAAGTTAACTAGCACTGTCTCCGTACCCGGCGACAACAGTGATACGACTCTTTACGTACACTTGTACTTCATCGAAGGTTCTCCGACGTTGTCTAGTTGTCACTCTAAAACGTTCCCTACTTTTTATTTATTTTTTTCTTGCTATAAATTAATATTTGTGCCGTTACCGTTAACAAACACCGTCTCTTTAGACTCGCGGTAGGTCAAACCCAAACGTAGGTAGGATGGGGGGGGGGGGGGGG
>BLSH010188345.1:271837-282786 GCA_018402905.1 Glandirana rugosa | reverse complement strand
ACTGACACTCCGATGATGAGCAGGAACTGTAAGTCCCAGCATGCCCCACTAAGAGGTAAGAGTTCCTCTGGAGCAGTCGGTGTGTGCTTTATTATATAATACACCTTCAGCTCTCCACCCAATGTTTATATATATCAGCCGTGGACTTGAATGAAAGTGACACGTGTTGGCCACTGGTTGCTGGACCAGAGATGGCACAGTCCTGTAAATCCTGGTGCTTGTGCAGTTTTTGGATGTGTTCACAAATGTCGACACCTTCTGCAGCCTCTCATCTTGTGACATGCTACAAAGTTACAGTGTGCAGTCTGATCACTGAGGGAGTGGAGACTGAGGAAATGCTAAATATTGCCTGCAGCAGACTGATGTTGCATTCTGCTCACCGAGGGAGAAGAGACGGAAAAAAGAGCCTAGGCAAAGTTACAATGTTGCAGTCTGATCACTGATAAAGCGGAGACGAAAGAAAGCCTAATCAAAGTTTTGCGGTCTCATATCTAGGGGAGAGGAGACTATGAAAATGCTTCCTCCTGCCTGCAACAGACTGATGACATCTGAGTCTAGGCAAGTTACAATTTTGCAGTCTGATCTCTGAGGGAGCAGAGAAGAAAGAAAGAGCCTGGGCCAAGTTATAATGTTGAAGTCTCATCATTGGGGACAGAAGACTGAGGAAGTGCTTCTTCTTACCTGCAGCAGACTGATGACATTGTCTGAGCCTAGGCAAGTTACAATGTTGCATTCTGCTCACCGATGGAGAAGAGAGGGGAAAAAAGAGCCTAGGCAAAGTTACAATGTTGCAGTGTGATCACTGAGGGAGCGGAGACAGAAGAAAGCCTAACCAAAGTTTTGCTGTCTCATCTCTAGGGGAGAGGAGACTAAGAAAATGCTTCCTCCTGCCTGCAGCAGACTGATGACATCTGGGTCTAGGCAAGTTACAATGTTGCAGTCTGATCACTGACGGAGAAGAGACAGAAGAAAAAGCCTAGGCAAATTTAGTGTTGCAGTTTGATCACTGGGGAGAGGAGACTGAGGAAATGCTTCCTCCAGCCTTCAGCAGACTGATGACATCATCTGGGTCGCTGAGGGAGCAGAGACCAAAGAAAGAGCCTGGGCCAAGTTACAGTGTGCACTCTGATCACCGAGGGAGGGGAGACTGAGGAAATGCTTCTTCCGGCCTGCAGCAGACTGATGAAATCATCTGAGCCTAGGCAAGTTACAATGTTGCAGTCTGATCATGGAGGGAGAAGAGATGGAAAAAAGAGCCTAGGCAAAGTTACAATGTTGCAGTCTGATCACTGAGGGTTTTTGAGGTTACAAAATTGTACAAAGTGGTTACAGTTATATAAAAGCAAACAGTATACAGCCATGGCCGGTCATATTGGCCCCCCTGCATTTCTGTCCGATAACGCACCACTTTGCCCAAAAAATTGTTGCAATTACAAATGTGCTGCCGCCCCCCCCCAAAAAAAAAAATCACGCCCACCAAAAGGCCCCCACATCCATTATTTTATATCACGATAATTAAAACGAAAATTTAATTTATTAGAAAGTCAGATTTTCATGCAACAGCACCTTGTCTATATGCAAAATTATATGACATGCCATTATGTTCAATTCCAAGGGACAGGTTAGGGTAGTATATAGGCAGGCTAGTGTAGTATATGGACAGACTAGGGTAGTATATAGACAGGCTAGGATAGTATATAGACAGGCTAGGGCAGTATATAGACAGGCTAGGGTAGTATATAGACAGGCTAGGGTAGTATATGGACAGGTTAGGGTAGTATAGGGACAGGCTAGGGCAGTATAGGGTATAGGGACAGGCTAGGGCAGTATATAGACAGGCTAGGGCAGTATATAGACAGGCTAGGGCAGTATATAGACAGGCTAGGATAGTATATAGACAGGCTAGGGTAGTATATGGACAGGCTAGGGTAGTATATGGACAGGCTAAGGTAGTATATAGACAGGCTAGGGCAGTATATAGACAAGCTAGGGTAGTATATAGACAGGCTAGGGTAGTATATAGACAGGCTAGGGTAGTATATAGACAGGCTAGGGTAGTGTATGGACAGGCTAGGGTAGTATACGGACAGGTTAGGGTAGTATATGGACAGGCTAGGGCAGTATATGGACAGGCTAGGGTAGTATATAGACAGACTAGGGCAGTATAGGGACAGGCTAGGGTAGTATATGGACAGTCTAGGGCAGTATATAGACCAGGGGTGGCGAACACGCGGCTCTCGAGCCGCATGCGGCTCCTGGCCATAATGAATGCGGCTCTTTGCCTCTTATTATATTTTGTATATACTGTGGCTCTTTGCCAAGTTTCATGTTTCTCTCAGGGCGATCTCAGGCAGCTTGCATTGACTTCTATGATAGAAGTCTCCTCGCAAGCCGCCTTGAGATCGCCTCGAGCGCCGCATCGCGCCGCTTCTGTGTGAGTGTTTGTCTGTTTTGGCAGGTCACTGCGTGGTGTGGCTCTCTGACTCTCACAGTTTAAAATTTTGGCTCTTTGTGTCTAACTTGTTCGCCACCCCTGATATAGACAGACTAGGGCAGTATATAGACAGGCTAGGGTAGTATATAGACAGGCTAGGGTAGTATATGGACAGGCTAGGGTAGTATATGGACAGGTTAGGGTAGTATATGGACAGGCTAGGGCAGTATAGGGACAGGCTAGGGTAGTATATGGACAGTCTAGGGCAGTATATAGACAGACTAGGGTAGTATATAGACAGGCTAGGGTAGTATATAGACAGGCTAGGGTAGTATATGGACAGGCTAGGGCAGTATATGGACAGGCTAGGGTAGTATATGGACAGGCTAGGGTAGTATATGGACAGGCTAGGGCAGTATATGGACAGGCTAGGGCAGTATATAGACAGGCTAGGGTAGTATATGGACAGGCTAGGGCAGTATATGGACAGGCTAGGGTAGTATATAGACAGGCTAGGGTAGTATATGGACAGGCTAGGGTAGTATATGGACAGGCTAGTATAGTATAGGGATGGGCTAGGGTAGTACAGGGGCTGGAAAAATAATCTTGGTCGTCAATTTGGTCGGTTAATTGAATAGAAGGAGAGGCGGCTGTGGTTCATTTTGCTGCCCCTCTCAAAGCGCTGACTGGGTCCAATGGACCCACTGGGACCCATGGTAGGGCCGGCCCTGGGTATGACATAAAAAAGTGGAGAAACAAAAAGCCAGATCTGACACATTGCACGCAAAACTCCAACAATAGTCTGGAAAAAAATTATTGGCACCTTCTCAAAATTGTAAGAAAAAAAATTGCATTCCAAATTTGTGATGCTCCTGTAATTTGTAATTAAACTCACCCGTATCAATTAGCAGGTGCTGACAATATAGAAATCACACCGGCAATCAGTTAAAATGTGTGCCACACTGAGCATGGAGAAGAGAAAGAGCAGCAAAGAATTTGAGAACAAAGGTTGTGGAAAAGCATGGGCAATCTCAAGGTCTAAAAGTCCATCTCCAGATATCTTCATGTTCCGGTGTCCACTGTGCCCCACATTGTCAAGAAGTTTCCAGCCCATGGCACTGTACCTAATCTCCCTGGACGTGGACCCCCTTTGCATTGCAATCTTTCAAATTGTGGATAAAGAACCTCAATCAACTTACAGACAAATTCAAGCTGACCTTCAGGCACAGGGTAAAACTGTGTCCACTCGCACTATAGGTCGCCATCTGAATGAAAAGGGACACTATGGTAGGAGACCCAGGAGGACCCCACTGCTGACACAAATAGATAAAAAGGCCAGATTGGTGTTTGCCAAAACTTCCCCTAGGAGGCCAAAATCTATTTGGAAGAATGTCCTGTGGACAGACAAAACAAAATTACAGCTTTTTGGTAAAGCCCATCATTCTACTGTTTTCAGAAAAGGAAATGAGGCCTTTGGTTCATATTACCTGGAGTGGTGGGGGTCTGGGTATGATGATCGGTTCATATTACCTTGAGTGGTGGGATCTGTGCATGATGATTGGATCATATTGCCTGTAATGGTGGAGTCTAGGGATGATGATTGGTTCATATTGTCTGGAGTTGTGGGGTCTGGGGATGATGATTGGTTCATATTGCCTGGATTGGTGGTGTCTTGGCATTATGATAGGTTCATATTGCCTGGAGTGCTGGGGTCTGGGGATGATGATTGGTTCACATTGCCTGGAGTGGTGGGGTCTGGGGATGATGGTTGGTTCAAATTTCCTGGAGTGGTGGGGTCTGGGGATGATGATTGATTCACATTGCCTGGAGTGGTGGGGTCTGGGGATGATGGTTGGTTCAAATTTCCTGGAGTGCGGGGTCTAGGGATGATGATTGGTTCATATTACCTGGAGTGGTGGGGTCTGGGGATGATGATCGTTTCATATTGGTAGAACAGTGGGGTCTGGAGATGATGATTGGTTCATATTGGTGGAGTGGCGGGGTCTGAGGATGATGATTGGTTCATATTGGGGGAGTGGTGGGGTCTGGGGGTGATTATTGGTAGAGTGGTGGAGTCTGGGGATGATGATTGGTTCATATTGGTCAAATTGGTGTTTGCCAAAACTTCCCCTAGGAGGCCAAACTCTATTTGGAAGAATGTCCTGTGGACAGACAAAACAAAATTACAGCTTTTTGGTAAAGCCCATCATTCTACTGTTTTCAGAAAAGGAAATGAGGCCTTTGGTTCATATTACCTGGAGTGGTGGGGGTCTGGGTATGATGATCGGTTCATATTACCTTGAGTGGTGGGATCTGTGCATGATGATTGGATCATATTGCCTGTAATGGTGGAGTCTAGGGATGATGATTGGTTCATATTGTCTGGAGTTGTGGGGTCTGGGGATGATGATTGGTTCATATTGCCTGGATTGGTGGTGTCTTGGCATTATGATAGGTTCATATTGCCTGGAGTGCTGGGGTCTGGGGATGATGATTGGTTCACATTGCCTGGAGTGGTGGGGTCTGGGGATGATGGTTGGTTCAAATTTCCTGGAGTGGTGGGGTCTGGGGATGATGATTGATTCACATTGCCTGGAGTGGTGGGGTCTGGGGATGATGGTTGGTTCAAATTTCCTGGAGTGCGGGGTCTAGGGATGATGATTGGTTCATATTACCTGGAGTGGTGGGGTCTGGGGATGATGATCGTTTCATATTGGTAGAACAGTGGGGTCTGGAGATGATGATTGGTTCATATTGGTGGAGTGGCGGGGTCTGAGGATGATGATTGGTTCATATTGGGGGAGTGGTGGGGTCTGGGGGTGATTATTGGTAGAGTGGTGGAGTCTGGGGATGATGATTGGTTCATATTGGTCAAATTGGTGTTTGCCAAAACTTCCCCTAGGAGGCCAAACTCTATTTGGAAGAATGTCCTGTGGACAGACAAAACAAAATTACAGCTTTTTGGTAAAGCCCATCATTCTACTGTTTTCAGAAAAGGAAATGAGGCCTTTGGTTCATATTACCTGGAGTGGTGGGGGTCTGGGGATGATGATTGGTTCATATTACTTGGAGTGGTGGGGTTTGGAAATTATTATTGGTATTTATTGCTTGGGAGTGGTGGGGTCTGGGGATGATGATTGGTTCATATTGCCCTGAGTGATGGAGTCTGGGTATGATGATCGGTTCATATTACCTGGAGTGGTGGGATCTGTGCATGATGATCGGATCATATTGCCTGGAATGGTGGAGTCTAGGGATGATGATTGGTTCATATTGTCTGAAGTGGTGGGGTCTGGGGATGATGATTGGTTCTTATTGCCTGGAGTGGGGGGTCTGGGGATGATGATTGGTTCTTATTGCCTGGAGTGGGGGGTCTGGGGATGATGATTGGTTCATATTACCTGGAGTGGTGGGATCTGGGCATTATGATCGGATCACATTGCCTGGAGTGGTGGAGTTTAGGGATGATGAATGGTTCATATTGCCTGGAGTGGTGGGGTCTGGGGATGATGATTGGTTCATATTGCCTGGAGTGGTGGGGTCTGGGGATGATGATTGGTTCATATTGCCTGGAGTGGTGGGGATAATGATTGGTTCAAATTTCCTGGAGTGGTGGGGTCTGGGAATGATGATTGGTTCATATTGGTGGAGTGGGTGGGTTTTGGGGGTGATGATTGGTTCATATTGGTAGAGCGGTGGAGTCTGGGGATGATGATTGGTTCATATTGGTGGAGTCTGGGGATGATGATTGGTTCATATTGGTAGAGTCTGGGGATGATGATTGGTTCATATGGGTGGAGTGGTGTAGCACATGATTCCGGTTTGGTTTGTGGTGCTCAGATGCAGCGAAGATCTCTTTTAAAGGGAATTGACAAATAAAAAAGCTTAATCTTTGCAGACTGGACCTTCCTGTCATTATAAATGTCTTCATCCGCTGCATGCTGCAGAAGATTTACCGTCTAATCTTTGTATTGGATGTTTATCAAACCGTGACACCTATAACACGTGCGTCCATCTGGAAGATGGAGGGAGAAATCTGTCTGACGCTGGAGGACTTTGCAAGTGTTTTCCCCACATTTAACAAAAAGAGAGCGAAAACCGCGAGTTGGCAGCTGGAGAACGTGGCGCGGCCTGGAGATGCCAGTCAAACTCTCGCCGGCTTCCTTCATTTACATCGGCCGCCCTTGAAGTGAAGATCTTACATATGATAGAAAGTAATGGACAAATATTGATGTTCGGAGCAGAGCTCCTTCCTTAAAATAATGAAGTTTTGTCGGAATGGCTGACTCATCAGAAATGCGGCCAGTTTTGTATTCTTAAATGCGACTATTTCTCTGCATCTGAGAGGAAATGTATACAATAAGATAATGGCATCCTTTCCCCGATCATTTGAATATCCTACTGAGACCTCCCAACCTCCACCGAGCATTTCTGGTCCCTTCACAGCACAAAAAAAAATTCTAATAAAGCCACCTGCTAATAAATTGGGGATGCGGCAAATATTCAGCATCTGCTTTTCGCAAGGTGAGCCGTATACAATGTACAAGCTGCCCCCTAGGGCTTTCCGTGACGACAATTAGGATTTTTACCTTCCGAAGGGAGCAAGAGGTTATAATAGAAGCTTTCCTACCTGCTAACACAAAGAAAATAACTTATGGATATTTATTTCTTTTTGGTTCCTCCTCCAATGCCTCCGGGTCTCTTTTATCCAGCCAAGAATTTGCTTGTAATTGACCTCAATCTCAGATCCGCGATTGTACAAAGTGGTCATTAACGGGGCCGTTTATTAAGATTCTTAAAGAGACTTTAAAATCAGGAATTGTATCGTTATAAACTTTGAAATCAAGAATTATAATTATAAACTTTGAAATCGAAAATTATAATTATAAACTTTGTAATCAAAAATTATAATTAGGAACTTTGAAATCAAGAATTATATAATTATAAACTTTGAAAGTAAGAATTATAATTATAAACTTTGAAATCAAGAATTAAATTATAAACTTTAAAATCAAGAATTATAATTATGAACTTCGAAATCAAGAATTATAATTATAAACTTTGAAATCAAGAATTATAATTATGAACTTCGAAATCAAGAATTATAATTATAAACTTTGAAATCAAGAATTATAATTAGGAACTTTGAAATCAAGAATTATATAATTATAAACTTTGAAATCAAGAATTATAATTAGGAACTTTGAAATCAAGAATTATATAATTATAAACTTTGAAAGTAAGAATTATAATTATAAACTTTGAAATCAAGAATTAAATTATAAACTTTGAAATCAAGAATTATAATTATAAACTTTGAAATCAAAAATTAAAATTATAAACTTTGAAATCAAAAATTAAAATTATAAACTGAAATCAAGAATTATTATAAACTTTGAAATCAAAAATTATAATTATAAGCTTTGAAATCTTGTATTCTATAACTTGGAACTTTAAAATCTAAAATTGTAGAATTATCAACTTTTTGAAATCAAGAACCGTATGATTATAAACTTTAGAGTCAAGTATTGTTGAAACATAAACTTTAAAATCAAGAATTATGCAATTATAACATTTGAAATCAATAATCGTATTATTATAAACTTTTTATGGTCAAGAAATTTGCAATTATAACAGTTAAAATCAAGAATTGTATAACTTGGAACTTTAAACTCAAGAATTGTATAATTAGAAACGTTAAAATCCTTAATTGTAGTATTAGAAACTAGAAATAATTAATTTTTCCAGAGAAATGTAACAAACGAAACATCTTCAGAGGGGATTAAGGCAGAACTTTACCAATTACAACTTGGTAAAAAAATAAAATAATTCTTTAGCAATAGGCATGTATTCCACGTTAATAATTATGTTACCAAAATCAGTGCTGTAAATTGCCTCCAGCATTGTCCCTGTTTCTTTTTTGCCGGAGGCTGCCATTTTTGTGAAGCCCGAAGCCCCTGAACAGCAGTAAATCATAAAGCGTTAATAAACCCATCGATTTAATGATTTCAAAAAACAGTTACATTCCTGAAATCCCGGGATTGCTAACTGTCACATTTGCTTGTGCCTTCAACCAAACTGTCAAACAATCCTCTGGCTGGTGTCATAACATGTACAGCACCATGGCAGTTGCAGATCAAACAGAAGCAGCTCCCTTGGCAGTAAAGGATAAGAGGGCTTAAAGCGGAGTTCCACCCAAAAGTGGAAGTTCCACTGATTGATTCCTCCCTTAATTTTCTGACTAAAGTTCCACTCTAAGGCAGAAATTATAATGTGTACAAACAGTAGAGCATAGCCAATACAGCAAATTATGCCGGGCCATAGGATATGACAGAAGCATCAATCTCAATGACAAAGTATTAGCTCGGGGATCCACCTCCGAGTTTCATGCTTGTAATACCGGGGCTTATTACTGATAGGGTGGTTAGCCCAGGGGGCCTACTTATGAAGGAAGAATTGTATGATTTTAAACTTTAATAAACTTTGAAATCAAGAATTGCAGAATTAGATACTCTGAAATCAAGAATTGTAAACTTTAGAAACAATCCTTGATTTCATAATTTACACTTCTACAATCTTTGATTTCAAAACATTTCTTAATTTCATAGTTTCTAATGCTTGAAATCACAAATTGTAGAATTAGAAACTCTGAAATCAAGAATTACAAACTCTGAAATCAAGAATTAAAGAATTAGAAACTCTGAAATCAAGAATAGTAGAATTGTAAACGTTAAAATCAGGAATTGTAGTACTGTACATTTTGAAATCAAGGTAATTCTACAATTCTTGATTGCAAAATCTACACTTCTGCAAACCTTATTTTCAAAATTTACACTTCTACAAACTTTGATTTCAAAATTTACACTTCTACAAACCTTGATTTCAAAATTTACACTTCTACAATCCTTGATTTCAAAATTTACACTTCTACAATCCTTGATTTCAAAATTTACACTTCTACAATCCTTGATTTCAAAATTTACACTTCTACAAGCCTTGATTTCAAAATTTACACTTCTACAATCCTTGATTTCAAAATTTACACTTCTACAATCCTTGATTTCAAAATTTACACTTCTACAAACTTTGATTTCAAAATCTACACTTCTACAATCCTTGATTTCAAAATTTACACTTCTACAATCCTTGATTTCAAAATTTACACTTCTACAATCCTTGATTTCAAAATTTACACTTCTACAATCCTTGATTTCAAAATTTACACTTCTACAAACTTTGATTTCAAAATCTACACTTCTACAAACTTTGATTTCAAAATCTACATTTCTACAATCCTTGATTTCAAAATTTACACTTCTACAATCCTTGATTTCAAAATTTACACTTCTACAAACTTTGATTTCAAAATCTACACTTCTACAAACCTTGATTTCAAAATTTACATTTCTACAATCCTTGATTTCAAAATTTACACTTCTACAAACTTTGATTTCAAAATCTACACTTCTACAAACTTTGATTTCAAAATTTACATTTCTACAATCCTTGATTTCAAAATTTACACTTCTACAATCCTTGATTTCAAAATTTACACTTCTACAAACCTTGATTTCAAAATTTACACTTCTACAAACTTTGATTTCAAAATCTACACTTCTACAATCCTTGATTTCAAAATTTACACTTCTACAAACCTTGATTTCAAAATCTACACTTCTACAAACTTTGATTTCAAAATTTACACTTCTACAAACTTTGATTTCAAAATTTACACTTCTACAATCCTTGATTTTAAAAAATTAACACTTCTACAAACTTTGATTGCAAAATTTGCACTTCTACAAACCTTGATTTCAAAAATTTACACCTCTACAAACCTTGATTTCAAAAATTTACACTTCTACAATCCTTGATTTCAAAATTTACACTTCTACAAACTTTGATTTCAAAATTTACACTTCTACAATCCCTGATTTCAAAATTTACACTTCTACAATCCTTGATTTAAAAAAATTAACACTTCTACAAACTTTGATTACTAAATTTACACTTCTACAAACCCTGATTTAAAAAATTTACACCTCTACAAACCTTGATTTAAAAATTTACACTTCTACAATCCTTGATTTCAAATTTACACTTCTACAATCCTTGATTTCAAAATGTACACTTCTACAATTTTTAATTTCTTAGTTAATAATCTTTGAAATCACAAATTGTAGAAGCAGAAACTCTGAAATCAAGAATTGCAGAATTTTTTAACTTTATATAATTATAAACTCTGAAATCAAGAATTATGTAGCTAATCTGGTTGAAAAAGACACAAGTCCATCCAGTTCAACCAGCAAAACATTGTGGAATAATAAACTTTTAAATCAAGAATTGTATTGTTTAAGTGAGGTGGAAGAATTGTTGCAAAGTAAACAAAACAGTAGACAAAACAAGTTGAACTTTAAAAGCCACATATAGAAGTCTGCCTATGGCTTAATTCACACCTGAGCATAGCGCAGCGACTGCTGCTGCAGTGCGTTTTTTGGTATCCGTCTGAAGATAT
>BLSH010188345.1:244971-263211 GCA_018402905.1 Glandirana rugosa | reverse complement strand
ATTGCAAAGCAGAGACCGCCTGTAAACGCAGAACATAACAAGCAGTCCGAAAAACCAAAGAATATTCAACACAAAATAAAATTGGTACAAAAACAAAGATAAACGGCCTTGCCTCTGGCACACTGGTACTAGGGAGCATACAGGACACGTGGACCCCCTCCCCCACACGTATCTCCGGAACATAAACAAGAATCCAAAATCTTACATCTTAGTCCACAATTAAAATGTAAAAGTCTTAACCTCTCATATAATGGGTCAATAAGACCGTAAAATAGTAAATCACATTACACAGGATGATCAGCGATCCATCCTCTAGGACAGGGGTCTCCAAACTTTCCGAACAAAGGGCCAGTTTACTGTCCTTCAGACTTTGAAGGGGCGGACTGTGGCCAGTGGGAGTAGAAAATGCCACTTCATTGGTATTAGTTTGAGGAATATTGGCCCAGTGTTGTTATTAGGGAAGACATGGTGCCCCATCATTGGTGTCAGTGGGAGGAATAGTGTCCCGTCATTGGTGTCAGTGGGAGGAATAGTGTCCCATCATTGGTGTCAGTGGGGGGAATAGTGCCCCATCATTGGTGTCAGTGGGGGGAATAGTGCCCCATCATTGGTGTCAGTGGGAGGAATAGTGCCCCATCATTGGTGTCAGTGGGAGGAATAGTGTCCCATCATTGGTATCAGTGGGAGGAATAGTGTCCCATCATTGGTATCAGTGGGAGGAATAGTGCCCCATCATTGGTATCAGTGGGAGGAATAGTGTCCCATCATTGGTATCAGTGGGAGGAACAGTGCCCCATCATTGGTGTCAGTGGAAGGAATAGTGTCCCATCATTGGTGTCAGTGGGGGGAATAGTACCCCATCATTGGGCCAGTTTATTGTCTTTCAGAGTTTAGGAGGGCCGGATGGTGGTCAGCAGGGGTAGAAAATGTCCCGTGCCCTGCATCAGTGAGAATAAATATGGCCTCAGGATTGGTGGTAAGTAGGAAGAGTAGTGGCCCTATTAGTAGGAGGAATAGTATCCCATCATATGTATCGGTGGAAGAAATACTGCCCCCTTGTTGGTGTCAGCGTGAGGAATAGCGCCTCATATCAGTGGGAGCAATAGTGCCCCAAGGGCCACATTTGGCCCTTGGCCTGCAGTTTTGAGACCCTTGGTCTATCACATAAAATCCCCTTAAAATACGTTTACGATTTTGGTTGTAACATGACACAATGTGGAAAATTTCAAGCAGTGTAAATACTTTTTCACGGCGCTGTATGGCAGGTTGGGAGGTGTAGTTTTGAACGCAGTGGCGGTGCTGTAGTCTCCGGGGAGAAGGTGAGAGGAGGCCGCCTGACTTGCGTGCCGTAGAGAAGTTCAGAATTCTCCGGGCCCCTTTGCTTGTCCCTCATTATCCCTTCAGGTTATGTATTGGCTGCAGGTGACACAGCTGCTTATTAAGGGGCGACTCAGCCAGCTGCCGGCACCGACTACAAAAGCCAGAGGCCGTTTGGTCTCCATGTGTCACATTCAGATGCTTTGATAGAACACGTGTCCCCCCCCCCCCCCCCAACATTTTATAAGGGAGCAGCAAACAGCAGGAGCCTCTCAGTAATCAGCCTGGAAAGGAGGGGTGTCTGTGGATCCTCCGCAAGCCGCGTTTTCCCGCACTTAGCGGTGTCACGGGAGGTTACACCTGAACCCGGTAGAGAAGGAGCAGGTGATGTCTCATCTCCTCCGCTGGCTGGGTGTCATTAAATAGACAGCTCAGTAAACCTATGGTCAGCCGGGGAGGACGGACGGGGTGATAAGACTCTATCTCAGCATCTGGAAAATAGACAGCTTCTGAAGAAGGGAGGGGAGGAGGTGGGGGGACACGCGGAGGAAACAATGAAGGGAGCAGGAGGGGACAACACAGTCCATCACCGTCCAGTCAGAGCACATTAACTTACTGACATGTTTCTCATTAAGCAGCCTGAGAGGTGTCACAGCTGCCATGACAGCTCGCCTAAGACAGCTTGAAAAGGCGGAAAGAGACCTGACAGAGCCTCCCGTTCTCCCGCTACACCTCGGCTCCCTTTAATGCCGCTCTGTGTGGGGGTGTAGCGGCAGGATAATTAGGATACCTGTCTCCCCTTTGTCGGAAAGGTAGAAGGGTTGGATACACATCTTCCGACCGGGGGGGGGAAACATCAGAAAGACATCGGAAAAGGTTTTTTTTTTTTTTTTTATGAGTCATAAACCCGACACTTTCTAAATAAAGCGCCGTGCTCCGGGAGGTCGCCGCGGCCTGCCGCTCTTGTCACATGACTGGCACTTTTAGGTTACCGGTTATCATTTCGTCGGATAGTTTTGCAGACTGATCCTCCGAGTCGGGGGGCCGAGCCGCTAGCACTTCAAGCCGCAGCGCCCCTTTGTACTTTCTTTGTGCCTTTGGAAATCCGAATGTGAGTTCTGCTCGGGAGCCGAAAAAATAAACCCGACCGCGGACTTCTCGTTTCATTTGTTTGACAGGTCTTCGTTCCGGCGCCGGCTGGGGGGATCATAGCGTATCGCCAGTGATAAATATATACCTTAGAAATAGGAGTACAACCGCTCTAAGGCAAATAATGTGAATAAGGATGGAGGAAAGTAGAGCTGCCACAATACAACCAAAGGAAATTGTAAAAAACAAGCTAAGATAAAAAGTGGCGCTAAATAACCTCGGATTTAGAGATCAGAAATCAACTAATCTAGAAAATTGTTCAAGACAAAAGTGGTATGGTATAAAAGGCGCAGCAATTTGGGGCCAGCAGTGTCCAACGCGTTTCGTCTCCTTAGACGTCGTCCAGGGGCTCATTTATATTCACATTGACTGCGCCAATTTTTTGCACACTCAGGGCTACGTTTATTTGGCCCAAGGGTGAACACGTTGCCTCCACACCTTTGTGGTGTCACCCATTGTTTGCTCTTTTGTTGTCCTTTGATTATTCACCTACTCATGTTATCCACTTTTGTCTTGAACAATTTTCTAGATTAGTTGATTTCTGATCTCTAAATCTGAGGTTATTTAGCGCCACTTTTTATCTTAGCTTATAAATATATACCTGTAGGACCGGGATTGTCTGTTCTGTCTGTGTGTTAGTAATGAACAGAAGGCAGGTATAAAATCGTTGTTTCATCTGGCAAAAAAAAAAAAATCAGTATAAAATAATATATTGAAGCAATTAAAAGTACCTAAACTTTGTGTGCATATTAGCTTCCTGTAGTCATCACAGCAATACTTAAACTGATACTAAACACACACACACTGTACAAATTACATTAGCAAACGGAATAAACCCCTGTGGTGGGACTTTAAAGTGGTTGTCAACTCGTGACAACCACTTTAGCCTACAGGTAAGCCTATGATAAGGTGCCCTGCATATCTGTGCGGTTCAGGAGATATGCAGTGTATTAACTGTGCCAACGTCATTTCGGCACATGCTCAGTGAAGAAACGGCCTCCTTACCGTTTCTCCACTGTGATCGTGCCGTGACTGGCGGCTCCCACGCGCATGTGACTGGCCGGAGTCGCGGCCCCAGAAGGAAGAGGAGCTGAAGATGGACACCACCAGCACAGGGGACGTCGCTGGCTTTGTTTGCAGGTAAGTGGCACATCATGGGCTACTATGCAGTGCATAGTAGCCCATTATGCTTCTAGTTTATGGGGGAATGTAGAGGAAGTAACCCTCATCTGGGTTTACTTCCTCTTTAACCACTTGCCGACCGCCGATCGGCATCTGACGGCGACACAGTGGCTCTTGTAGGCAAAACGCCGTCATCTGACGACGGCTGCCAGGCCGTGCACTGTATCCGGGCAGGGCCAGGGAGCGGGTGCGGCGGATTCGATCTCCGCCGGCTACCCGCGATGCCCCCCCCCGGAGTGAAAGAACGGAGGTCCGTGTAAGTAAACACGGATCTCCGTTCTGTGTGGGGGGGAAGGGCTGTGATCACAGCCTTCTTCTACATGGAAGCTGTGATCACTTCCCTTCCCCTGTTAGGGCAGCCCCCATACAGTTAGAACACGCCCAGGGAACACAGTTAACCCTTAGAGCGCCCCCTGCAGGTTTACCCCTTCACTGCCAATGGCATTTACACAGTAATCAGTGCATTTTTATAGCACTGATCGATGTATAAATGCCAATGGTCCCAAAAAAGTGTCAAAATGGTCCGACATGTCCGCTGCAATATCGCAGTACCGCTAAAAATCGCAGATCGCTGCCATTACTACTAAAAAATAAAAAACCCCAGAAATTAATTCTCATCATCCGTAAACGCGGCCACTTTTGCGCAAACCAATCAATAAACGCCGATTGCGTTTTTTTTTTATCACAAATATGAAGAATATAAATCGGCCAAAACCGATGAAAAAAATGTTTTTTTAAATTATTTTTTGGATTTGTATTTTAGCAAAAAGTAAGAAATTTGGGTTTTTTTGCAAAATTGTCGCTCTTCTTTTGTTTATAGCGGCGATCAGAAATGACGCAGCGGTGATCAAATACCACCAAAAGAAAGCTCTATTTGTGGGAAAAAAAGGACGCAAATTTCGGTTGGGTACAACGTCGCACGACTGCGCAATTTTCAGTTAAAGCGACGCAGCGCCGAATCGCAAAAAGGGCCCTGGTCAGGAAGGGGGCAAATCCTTCCGGGGCTGAAGTGGTTAAAGGCAATTAGAACATGTAATTTCCATAAAAAATATACATTTTATCAATAGACTTTATTAAAATAGTATCACAAGATAAAGAAGAGGAAATAATCTCAATATACTGGAAATATGTATATGGAAGAAATTGTTGCAGATAGATATCCTCAACCCGACGCGTTTCGGAGTCTGTATATGTCTCCTTCATCAGGCATGAGAGAGGAATCATACATCTAGAATGTAAATACAACAGATCAAAATATAGTCACCTATATTGAGTATAATAAGTATATAAAGCAAGAATAAGGGAATTATCTTCCACTTACAAACACTCCACTAATGTGTATATATACATTCCATGACAAGTTAAAAACAAAACACGGTCTCAAAAGGTCCATGGTCACCTTGCTCGAGGTAGGTATGGATAGTAATAGTGTCTAAAAGATAGATTATAACCTAGGTATGAGAGAGGGCCTTGATCTTCTAAAGAAGACTGGTCCTGAGTCCACACCAACAAAGGGGATCAGTCTTCTTTAAGGCCCCCTCTCATTTCTAGGTTATAATCTACCTTTCAGACACTATTACTATCCATACCTACCTCGAGCAAGTGTCACGACACCTGCGGTCAGGTGACAGGTGCGTACCACTGGGGTGCGGATCGCCCGGAAGGTTGTGAAGCGCACCACTAAGGTTGTGGAGCTATAGCTAACTGCTGCTAATGAGTTCCGGCTGATACGGAAAGAGGGGCCCCTGGAGCACGGACACTGCAACACAGGGAGCTAGTGCATCGGTTTCCACAGGGCGCAGAGTCTAAGAGCCAGTAGGTATTCGCCAGAGCCTCTGGTGGGGAGGATGGATTTGGCTGCAATTGGATCCAGGTCACGTCCCTCGGGGTCCCCTAGCTCAGGCTCGGCTGGCTACAGGTGGAAGAGAGGAATTGGCAATGCAGGAACAGCAAAAGATGGTCAGCGGCCTAGCAAAGGGTCAGGGCCACTAGCAGACAGGAGAAACAGAGAACAAGCTGAAGATCGGGGTATCAGGCAGGAAGGGATAGTCAGAACAAGCCAAAGATCGATAACCGGAAATAGACACACAGCATACAACAGGAACATCCACACACAAAGCCAAGCATACAACATTGTTCGGCATTGCAGACTTGCACTGCCAGGTGTTATATAATGTTCCTAATTAGGTCCTGAGGTGGAGCTCAGCTGAGGAGGGCTACTAAAGCACACAGGTGAGGGAGGCACAGCCTCTAACTGGACACATGCAGCAAGGTAGGCAACAGACAAGACATGAATGTTACTGTGGTTTTATGACACCAAGGACCCTTTGAGATGGTGTTTTGTTTTTAATTGGTCATGGAATGTATATGCACACATTGCTGGAGTGTTTGTAAGTGGAAGATAATTCCCTTATTCTTGATTTATATACTTATTATAATCAATATAAGTGACTATATGTTGATCTGTAGTATTTATTCTAGATGTATGATTCCTCTCTCATCCCTGATGAAGGAGACATATACAGACTCCGAAACGCGTCGGACTGAGGATCTCTATCTGCAACAATTATCTTGCATATGCAGATTTCCAGTATATTTGGATTATTTCCTCTTCTTTACCTTGTGATACTATTTTAATAATGTCTATTAATAAAATGTATATTTTTTTATGGAAAATACACGTTCTAAGTGCCTTTAAAGTTCCACCACTGCGGTTTATTCCGTTTTCCATTAAACTTAGGGATGTGGCATATTGAGGAGTAATAATCACAAATCAATACTGTATTTATAATTTACATTATTTCTTCTATTGATTTGATCAGTACTGGTCATCAGGAACTAGAAAAGAAAGTGTTTTTTATTGCTTAAAGTGGAATTTCACCCAAAAGTGGAAGCTCCACTTATCTGCCCCCCCCCCCCCCCTTCCATCTGGTGCCACATTTGGCACCTTTTGGGGGGTACCTGTTTTTGACAGGTACCCCTCCCCACTTTCAGGAGACCTGGCTGGGGCGAGATGCAGTGAGGTCCCCCAGAATTTCAGCCCTCCTTCCTCCGCCGCCGGGCCATTCACAAAGTGCGGTGCGCATCACACATGGGCAGTAGGGAACCGGCTGTGAAGCCGCAAGGCTTCACTGCCGGTTTCCCTTACAGTCAATGGCGGCAGCACCCGAGAGCTGATTGAAACCGGTGATGGAAAATGGAAACTCTGGATTCCAGGACAGGTAAGTGTCCTAATATTAAAAGTCAGCAGCTACTGTATTTGTAGCTGCTGACTTTTAATTTTTTCATGAGGGGGGCTGGACCTCCTCTTTAATAATAATACACAGTGGGTAAAAGGAGTATTGAGCACGTCAACATTTTTCTAGGTAAATATTTCTATTTTCTTGACATGAAATTTCCCCCACATGTCGGTGACAACCCATGCAATCCATACTACAAAGACACCAAAACAAATCCGTTCAGAAATGTTCTGTGCAATAAAATGGGAGGACACAGGGAAAAAGTATTGAAAACATGAAGAAAGGGAGGCTCAAAAAGGCATGGAAAGCCAAGACACCAGCAGAAATCTATCAGTAATTAGAAAGCAATCCTGCCCCTTGTCAGTGCAAATTAATATCAGCCGGTTCAGCCTCACCTGACGGCCTATAAAAAGGTGTCTCATTACCACCCTAAGCTGAGCAGAAAAGCTGTATTCTTTATTACAAATATCCAATACAAGCATTAAAAACAGAGAAGTGCACCAAAGCAAGGCAAAGATGCCGCAAAAGATTGTTCCAAGGTACACAGTTGCATATTTCGTCATGCTACAGTTGTAAGACAAGGTGGAAAACATTGTGATCTCATCACGTTTCGTGCAATAAGGTTCACTTCATCAGGAGTTTGAGCTCGCTGATAAAGCGTCCGTAATTAAATCCATAAAATTTGGAAGCGAAAAAACAACTTGCCAATAGCAAAATAGAGGTCAACTCAATAAATCCAAGGTCAACAGAAAGAAACCCACAGACAAGCAGTCTAACCCCGGAGGCTGTGGAAACCGGGGAGATGACCCATCCACAGGACAAGGGGAACAGCTATGGAGGAAACAGCAGATAGGGCTAGGGTGCAGGCACTACAAAACAAGGGACTTGCATCAATAGTGGATATAACCAGACTTAGTACCTAAACCAGAAAGCCGAAACATAGTGAAATACAGTAAGAAATGGTGATACAAAAGAAAACATGAATTAAAGCGGTTGTCTACCCACATTTTTTACTTTTACCTACAGGTATGCCTATAATAAGGCTTACCTGTAGGTATAATGAATATCTTCTAAGCCTGCACGGTTTAGGAGATATTCGCCATAAATGCAGCCGCTGACCGCCGCGAGGTCTTGGCGCATGCACCGTGAGAACCCGCCACATAGCGCCGGACCTTGCCGGAAAGTCGGGCCCCATGCGATGTGAGTGGCCGGAGCCGCGTAGCCGGTAGGATCCCCAGAGGGAACGTGGCGGGGAACGAGCGGACCCCTTGGAGCTTCGTTCTGAGGTAGGCATTTCATAATGAGCTAGTATGCGCTGCATACTAGCTCATTATGCCTTTCCCTTATAGGTTTTAATTTTATTTTTTTCGGTATACAACCGCTTTAAAACAGACGAGAACTAAAAAAAGCACAAAGTGCATCCATAAGTATCAATCCGAATGAGTAAATGGGTGGCTATTGCGTGCTTTGGTCGTGTTTCTTGTTTCATCCATTTCTTTACTCTTCAGTTCTGGTAAAGTCCTGCCATGGCCTCCACCGGCCTTCCTTCGATACAGGTTGTTGGTGTGTTAAGCTATTTCAAGGCTGTATTGTATCTCTTTACCCTCTTGTGTTCCATTAACTTCTCGGACTGGTTTGGTTTCTTGGTCGAGGGTGCAAGTTGGTTTCTTTCTTTGGCATGTTGATTGACTTTTGGTGTGTCAGCCGTTGGCAGTGTGATGGCGTTTAATTACAGAACCATTTCCAGCTCCACATGAATTAAAGATGTCTGAGGTGTGATGTGTGTGGCAACAAATCTGCTCTCCCCGGCTAGGAGAGGGTTACTAGGTGTCTGCGCTTGTTACCATCATTGATCTGTTGCCGTCTTGCCTATTCTTGCTGTCTGCTTCCTATCTCCTCTCCCAGCAATGCTTGCACACACAGCCTAATCAATGTCAGCCAAATTATTACTTGCAGATCCAGCCTGGGAGCCGGAATAGAGGGCGCACATTACTGGTGACCCTGCCCTTCATGTTGCTGCTGTGTTGTCCTACCAAGCGGGCAGCTCGTTAACCCTTTCCCTACCGGACAAAGAGCTTTCTCTTCTGATGTCCTCTCTGCTTTGTCAAATCTTTTTTGTGTATAAATAATATATTTTGGAATGATTTATGGTCATGGTACCACGTCCCCAGTTCTAATCTATCGCAAGGTTATAGGTACCAGAGGTCACCAGCAACATCGGCAGATAATCTTTTAAAAATGTAGAAGGTTTTTATTCTCATTCATATTAAAACACTGATAAAAAACGCATTTCACAGGATTGCAGGACAATGCCCAGGTCTCCGTTCATTAATTTATAGATGTCTCTTGAAACAACAACCTCCTGCAGTCTCAGAACCTCGCGTTCCGATCATACGTCTACTTATCGGTATCAGATATTTGGTTATCTTTCGGTTCTTCAGCCGAAACTGATGAGTCCACTTCCCAAAGCATTTCCCAGATGTTATATCTGCTTCTTCAGGAGAGAAAAAAAGGAAGTCGTGGATAATGTAGATTATGCGGTCAACGTAATTCGTCTTCACGCGAGGCCTGAATGTTTTTCATTCTCTGGCGGTGGATGGTTTTCCAATGCTCGGGTGCACCGTTTAGGATATACGTTCAATTCAGACCTCCAATAATTAAATCATAACAGCTGAAAAATTAATTGCATTCAGTCCCCATCATTATTATTATGGATTTATATTGCGCCAACAATTTACGCAGCGCTTTACAACTTGAGGGTAGACAGTACAAATACAATACACTTAAATACAGTAGGAATCAGAGGGCCCTGCTCGTTAGAGCTTACAATCTAAAAGGGAAGGTCAAGAGATACAAGAGGTAATAACTGTGGGGGATGTGCTAATAGAGAAGATAAATGTACAGTTGTTAGGTGGGAGCCAGATAGGCTTCTCTGAAGAGAGGTTTTCAGGGATCGTCTGAAGGTGGACAAACAAGGAGAAAGTCGGACAGATTGGGGTAGAGCATTCCAGAGGATGGGAGAGGCTCTGGAGAAGTCCTGGAGGCGAGCATGGGATGAGGTGACAAGGGAGCTGGAGAGCAGGAGGTCTTGGGAGGAGCGAAGAGATCGATTTGGTTGGTATTTTGAGACCAGGTTGGTGATGTAGCTGGGGGCCAGGTTGTGAATTGATTTATAAGTTATTGTTAGGATCTTGAATTTAATACGTTGGTTGAGTGGCAGCCAATGTAGGGATTGACATAGGGGTGTAGCAGATGCCATCGTTGATATTTGTGTGGAATCTGTGGGGTGGAGGTCTTTGGATTTGGAGAATCTTGAGCCCCAGCTCAGTAAATCCCACGTACAGCCGTGGCCAAAAGTTTTGAGAATATCACAAATATTCGTTTTCATAAAGTCTGCTGCTCCAGTGTTTTTGGATCGTTTTGTCAGATGTTACTATGGGATACTGAAGTATAATTACAAGCATTTCATAAGCTTTCAAAGGCTTTTATTCACAATGGCATGAAGTTTATGCATAGAGTCAATATTTGCAGTGGTGACCTTTCTTTTTCAAGACCTCCGCAATCCGCCCTGGCATGCTGTCAATCATGGTCTCGGCCACGTCCTGATCGATGGCCGCTCCCCGTTCTTGCATAATCAATTCTTGGAGTTTGTCAGAATCTCTGGGGGGTTTTTTGTTCACCCGCCTCTTGAGGAATTGACCACAGTTTCTCAGTGGGATTAACGTCTGGGGGTTTTCCTGGCCATGAACCCAAAATTTTCTATATTTTGTTCCGCAAGCCACTTAGTTATGACTTTTGCCTTATGGCAAGGAGCTCCATCATGCTTGAAAAGACATTGCTCCTCACCAAACTGTTCTTGGATGGTTGGGAGTAGTTGCTCTCGGAGGATGTTTTGGACCATTCTTCAGGGCAAATTGTGAGTGAGCCCCCCACTCCCTTGGCTGAGAAGCAACACCACACATGAATGGTCTCAGGGTTCATGACACAGGACTGATGGTAGCACTCACCTTTTCTTCTCTGGACAAGGCTTTTTCTGAATGCTCCAAACAATCAGAAAGGGGATTCATCAGAGAAAATGACTCTTCCCCCAGTCCTCAGCAGTCCAAGCCCTGTACCTTTTGCAGAATATCAGTCTGTCCCGGATGTTTTTCCTGGAGAGAAGTGGCTTTTTTGCTGCCCTTCTTGACACCAGGCCATCCCCCATAGGTCTTCTCCTCGCTGTGCGTGCCGATGTCCTCACACCTGCCTGCTGCCATTCCTGAGCAACCTCTGCACTGGTGGTTTCCCCCCATCCCACAGCTTAGTCAACTGTAGGAGACGGTCCTGGCGCTTGCTGGACCTTTTTGGGCGCCCTAAAGCCCTCTTCACAAATACAATGGAAATGGGTTTTATGGGATTAAGTTAATTTTCATGGCAAATAGGAACTTTGCAGTTCATCTGAACACTATTCCTAACATTCTGGGGTAAATGCAAATTGCCATCATAGAAACTGAGGCAGCAGACTTTGTGAAGATTGATATTTGTGTCATTCTCAAAACTTTTGGCCACGGCTGTGCAGCACTCTATGTATGAATTCATTTACTCACCACAAGATTTCTAGTCACAAAGTAACAAAGGTACTCTTGTGCCGCCACCCCTCCATCATGAGGTGCTATATGGCTATGACCTGAAGTTTTATGGACTCCACCCCTTTCCCTCCTTCTTTCCAGCGTTTGGGTGACTGCTGAACCTCTTGGATCTCCTTCTCTTTGGAAGACCACCTAAAGCGGAGTTCCACTGTGTTTTAAGTTTATTAAAATTCAGCAGCTACAAGAATTGTAGCTGCTGACTTTTAATAAACAGACACTTACCTGTCTCTCGGTCCAGCGATGCGGCCATCAAGAGCCTCCGATCTCTCCCCCTCCCCTCCACGGTGCCGCCATTCCTACTGTGGGCACCCGGGCATGTACTGCCCAATTCGTGAGCGGAGCGGCTCCATGTGATTGTTCCCAAAGTCTTCTATGACCTGTCCTGTGTTCCAGAAGACTTCGGGAGGGAGGGGGAAGGAGACCTTCCACTTCCGATCGCCTAAAGCTACCGGAGCTGAAGTACCCCTAAAAATCGGTTTTCCGCACCCCTAGCCCCCCCCCCCCCCTCCTCCCCAAAAGCTCTATTTCAGTATGAGGAGCTGGGGAGGAGATTACAGATCTGCATGCACAAATTCTTGGAATATCACAATATACAGAAACAGTATTGTGCTGTATATAAGCTTCACATTTACTCGTCCTTGGGTTCCAGTCGGGGACTTTGCCTTGGATAAGATGATATAATCCATATGCTGCAGGTAGGGGAAGCATTTCCTCAGTCTCCTCTCTACAGTGGTCAGACTGCGACATTGAGGTTGATTTACTAAAGGTAAATCCGCTATCCGTTGTGCACTACAAGTGCATTTGGCTGTAGATCTGAGGGGAAGATCTGAGATTAGGGGAAGCTGCTGATTTCTATCATCCAATCATATACAAGCAAAAATGCTGTTTTTTTTATTTTTCTTGCATGTTCCCCTCAGGTCTACAGCGACTGCATTTCCAAGTGCACAGTGGATTTGCCTTGAACCCTATTGTATTTTTGTAGCAAGGCTGAACAAAGATGGCGCCATCCTTCTAGAGAGAAGAGCAGATGAAGGCATTGTCAGGGGAAGTATTGTCATCTCTGTGGGAAGTAATCAATACCTAGAAGGGTTACACTGATTTACTTAACATGAAGAAATACATCTGATGCTGTGTCGGCTTTTGATAAGTGTACATTTGATCTCAGCCGATATTTATGTGTTGTGATTCCTCAAAGGGTTGGCGACCAAACCTAGAATTTCCAGACTTTTTTTTTTTTATCTCGCTTGGCATTCCACGTGCGGATGAGGAAGTACTGGACTCATTCTGGGACTGACACGTCTGTAGAAAATGAAATTCACACCAGAGTGTGATCGGGAGATTTCCCTGCGTCTGTTCCCCTCTGTGTCTCCAGGAACACGCCACCAGCGCAAATCCCAGCAAAGCTCCCTCTTCATCAATATTCACAAGTCATTACCAACAAAGGCAGTTCAAGGTGAGACAGCGGCGTGTCGAAGAGACCGAGGACCATGCTGCACTTTCATCTATCCATCCTTCTCTTTCTTCCTCTGAATTGGATCTTCTCTATGTTCTTTGTATTGGTTTGGATTGCTGGATGGGACACTACAAGTCCCATGATATCTTGCCTGCCTGACAAAGGGAGCCCTTGGTTTCAAAAGTAGTTAAAGCTAAAATTAGATACGATATGCAGGTGGCTCATTCCAAACAGTAGGAATTAAAAAGCTGTCATGCACAGAGATACTGCAGTAGAAACATTCTTTCCAGAGCACTGATGTTGGTCTTATAGTTTGATTACCCAAAGTCAATAAAAAGAACATAGACATCAAAATCTGGGGGTACAATTAACATTAATCCTAGCATACAATCTGCGACAACCAACATCAGGTTCAGACGGACATACCTTACCTATGTATGAAAAGAATCAGAGAAGGTCTCAGTCCACTCTGTATTGACTAGTCAGCCACGGTGGTCAATCATAGTGGTTGGCCACGATGGTCACACATGGTGGTCAGTCATAGTGGTTGGCCATGATGGTCAGACATGGTAGTCAATCATAGTGGTTGGCCATGATGGTCAAACATGGTGTTTGGCCATGATGGTCAGACATGGTAGTCAATTATAGTGGTTGGCCATGATGGTCAAACATGGTGTTTGGCCATGATGATCAAACATGGTGGTCAGTCATAGTGGTTGGCCATGATGGTCAGACATGGTGGTCAGTCATAGTGGTTGGCCATGATGGTCAGACATGGTTGTCAATCATAGTGGCTGGCCATGGTGGTCCGAAATGGTGGTCAGTCATAGCGGTTGGTCATGATGGTCAGTCATGGGGTTGGGAGGGAAATAGTAGCTCATCAGACATGTCCAAACATGGCAGGTTTATTTTTTGTTTGGTAGAAACCAGGGTGTCCATGGTCTTAATATAATTTAGGATTTGTGTCCATTCCATTTAGCATCACTAATTTCCATTAACACAAGATTGTGACTAGAGCTGCTAAATTAGCAGCGTCTGAGGGATGCCCTTGTTGACTTTTGAGAAGAACCCTGGTGTTATTCACAAAAGAGCCACCTGGTTGTGAGCAAAACCAGTGGTCTCCAAACTGCTTTGTGGACCTTTGCTTGCCTTTATCGGGCCCTTGGGACACTATTTTTCCAACTGATTCAAGGCACTTTCCTTCTACACCAACAATGGAGCATAACTCCTGTTACCGATACCAAGAATGGGACACTATTCCTTCCAGGGACAACAACTGCAGGGCCCTATTCTTCCCACTGATACCAATGATGGGACACTAATACCAATGATGGGGTACTATTCCTCCCACTGATACCAATGATGGGGCACTATTCCTCCCACTAATACCAATGATGGGACACTATTCCTCCCACTAATACCAATGAGGGGGCATTCTTTACTTCCATTGACACTAGGGCATTTTCTACTCACACTGACCACAGTACAGCTCCCTCAGAGTCTGGAGTACAGTAAACAGACCCTTTTTTCAAAAAGTTTGGAGACCTCTGTCATAGACATTTCATTTCTTTTACCTGCAGTCACCACTGCCTCAGGAATGGGCACTTTGTGGCCTTCAAGCCATGCTTTCTGTTGGTGGCAAGTGTCCTGTCTGTCTGAACATGGTGTGCTGGTGATATCTTGGATTGGACTTAGGCTTTGGTGGAACACGCCACTATTTCACCACAGCACCCTCCTATGATTGGCTCTCATTACTGTATGGAGTGTGCTGGGCTTTGTATTTATGGTAATTATAAAGAGGGCTATTGGAATTTTTCAGCTTCTGGCCTTTTTTTTGGATGTTGGCGTTGGTTTAGGAAATTCAGTTATTTAAATCCCAAAAACTCTAGGTGGTCACTGCTGCCTGAGAAAGGACCGCTTCTTGGCCTCCAAACCTCTCTTTCTGTTGGTGACAATAAAGTGCCCTCTCTATCTGAACATGGTACACTGGTGTTATCCTAGACTGGACTTAGGCTTTTGTCTGCCATTCCACCGCAGCAACCTCCTATGACTGGGTCTCTGTATGGAGCATGCGGCACTTTGTATTTATGCTTTTTTTAAAAAAAATATCTATCTGAATTTATCGGCTTCTAACTATTTTGGAAGATTTAAAGATATTCAGTTCTTTAACCCCCCAACAACTTCCAAGTTGTCACTGCTGCCTGAGGAAGAGGTCCTTTGTGGCCTCCAAACCTCGTTTTCTGGGCTTTGTAGCCATCCGCCATTTCATCACAGCACCCTCCAATGGCTGGATCTCATTACTGCATGGAGTGCGCTGGACTTTGTAATTATGGATTTTATAAAGGAGGCTATGTGAATTTTTCAACTTCTGACTTTTTTAGGATGCTGCACTTGATTTAGGAAATTCAATTCTTTTAAAACTCCCAATAACTTCAAGTGGTCAATGGGATTTATTTGCTAAAACTGGAGAGCGCAAAATCTGGCATAGAAACCAATCAGCTTCCAGGTTTTTTTGTTAAAGCCTATATGAAGAAGCTGATTGGCGACCATGCACAGCTGCACCGGATCTTGCACTCTCCAGTTTTAGTAAATCAACCCCACTGTGCCTGAGGAAGAGCCCCTTCATGGCCTTCAAACCTCTCTTTCTGTTGGTGACAATAAAGTGCCCTCTCTGTCTGAACAAGGTGTACTGGCGATATTTTAGATTGGATGATTTAAAGAAATTCAGTTCTTTCCTCCCCCTTCCCAAGTCCAAGTGGTCACCCGTGCCTGAGGAAGAGACCCTTGGTGGCTTCCAAGCCTTTTTTTTACTGTTGGTGACAGTAAAGTGTCCTGTCTATCTGAACGCGGTGTGCTGGTGATGTCTTGAATTTGAGTTGGGCTTTTGAGCCAGCCGCCATTTCATGGCCTTCCTAACGCGTGGGCTCACTACTGCATGGAGTGCGCTGGACTTTGTATTTATGGGTGTTTTAAAGGGGGCTATCTGAATTTATCAGCTTTTGACCCCTTTGGATGCCTCAGTTGATATTAGACAATGCAGTACTTTTAACCCTTAATAATGCCAAGTGGTCACCTTCTCCCCTTCATGGCCTCCAAACCTCGCTTCCTGTTGGTGAGAATAAGGTCCTGTCTATCTGCTGGTCATGTTTTGGATTGGAGTTGGGCTTTGGTCTGCCATTTCACCACAACATAAAAACAAAGGGCTGCGCTAAGAAATAAAAATGTTACAAAATAAATTGCATTCAGAAGTTAAATAAATTCAGGAAAATCCAAAGGATTGTGGTATGTTGATATGAAACTTCCATAAATCACAGTCTTTAGGCACTATGTAGAGCCAATGTCCCTTATAGGTGCTGATCTGTATGCCAGGAGTGGTGACACCCAGGTGCACAGGCTATGTATAATGTGCAATCTGCCACCGATATTCAAAAGGCTTACCAGAATAAATTGAAAAAGTGCCTGTGGCTTTTCCCCAGCCAGGGGTATGCACTCGCCCACTACAAAGGCCAGCTGAAGGACCCTCCCAGGAACATCCAGACCGGGGATAGGTTAAAAACATAGACTGGCCGGTACCCATCTCGCGGGCTGTGGAAGATCGTGGTGACGTCAGCGCACCCTCTCGACATACATTTCGTCATAAACTGACGTCTTGATCCCCAAGACGACGCCAGTTTGTGACGAAACGTACGTCGGGAGGACTCACTGATGTCGCCACAATCTTCCACAGGCTGCGAGATGGTCTATTTTTTTAACCTATCCATGGTCTGGATGTTCCTGGGAGGGTTCTGCAGATGGCCTTTGGAGTGAGCGAGTGCATACCCCTGGCTGGGGAAAAGCCACAGGCGCTTTTTCAATTTATTCTGGTAAGCCTTTTGAATATCGGTGGCGGATTGCACACTGTACATAGCCTGCTCACCTGGGTGTCACCAGTCTTGGAATACAGATCACCACCCATAAGGGACGTTGGCTCTACATATTGCCTAAAGACTGTGATTTATGGTGGTTTCATATCAACGTACCACAAGCCTTTGGATTTTTCTGAATTTATTTAATGCAATTTATTTTGTAACATTTTTATTTCTTAAGCACAGCCCTTTTTTTTGTTTTGTCTTAAATATACTTATTGGGTATATTGGCTGCAGCTTGCCATCCCTGGACTTTAGCGCGGTTTTTCTCTGGCACACAATTTCACCACAACACCTCCCTATGGCTGGGTCTCATGGCTGTATAAGGTGTGCTGGACCCTGTATTTTTTTTTGTTGTTATAAAGGAGTCTTTCTGAATTTTTCGGTTCTGTTTTTGATGCCGCAGTTGATTGAAGGCAATTCAGTCCTTTTAACCCCCCAACAACTCAAAACCATTTCGCCCCTCTACACTACAAATTAGGGGTGCCAGGTGTACGGACACCGCGTGGTTGCGTAAGTCACATTATTAGCTCGCTATTCAAGCTTCGAAGATCATTAAAAAATCCTGATATACAGCAAGGTAAGCGCCTTCGGGGGGATAATAAACGGCGTAGCCATCGGCTCTGGGCACCTACGTATGGCGCTGAAACAGCAGCACGCTGAGGAGCAGTCGGCCTTGTCGCTGGTTTCCCCGGCGCTCCCGCGGTGAGACCCTCCCTTCACAGGGAGTTAACGAGAGTTTGTGTTCAGCCGGCTGACCTTCTGCCTCGCTGTCTGCTGGAGCCGGCCTTGATTAAGCCGGACTTGAAGATGTTCACCTCCTTTAACTTGTTTTACATGGAGAGAAAAAAAAAAACTTTCTCTTAATTGCTGCTGGCCTTTCTGTGCTCTCCATGAAAGCTCTGATCAGGGTAATGAAGTTGGAGTGTACAGTCAGGAACAGGCAGGAGGGACACGGCGCACGCGGCATAATAATTTGGACCCGGCTCATCATGCCGCTTCTTGACACCAGTCATTGGGGGAAGGGGAGGAAAGGGTGGGGGGGGGGGTCATTTAACAAAAGCGTTGTAGGTGAAATTTAACTGTAATTTGTGGTGCTGCGAATCCACCTCATTACCAGCAGTTTACTAACACTTTCCAGGAGACGAGGAAATTGTAGTGTGAGGCCATTAGAGTGCCCGTACATCTTCCACACAAAGAGCGTGCTCGTCTCCGGGGTTCTCTCCACTCCGTCATTAGCCGTCTACTTAGAATTCAGAATTCTACAGCCGAGACTCCACCTTTATCGGTGCAACTGGAAGCCAAACCGCCCCAGAAAATCTACCTAAAATCTAACAGCAAAAACAAAATCAGGTGTGTGTAGCCCC
>BLSH010188345.1:231450-244392 GCA_018402905.1 Glandirana rugosa | reverse complement strand
CTATATTCCAACTGCAAGAATAAAATCAGGTGTGTGTAGCCCCACCCCCCGGCCCAGGTCCGACCCGGAAATATCTACCTGTAACCTAACTGCAAGAATAAAATCAGGTGTGTGTGGCCCTCGCTTCCCTGGCTGGCTGGCTGACAGCTGATCATGTAATATCGGCCCCTTACTCCGATCTGTGATCAGCCAAGTATCATTGACTCGCTGATCACAGAGCGCGCTGCGTGTGCACCCTGCAGGGAGGGGGCGTGCAGGCAGCTCATGCATGGGGAGGACGCCCTCCCGGGAATTAAGGCCGCGCCGTAGCCATCTTTCGGCTGTAGGGCGGACAGGAAGTGGTTAATTTGGAGGGGTTTCCTCTCACTTCCTGTTTGGCTACAGGACAGGAAGTGAAGGGAAATGTCCGCAATGGGACACAGATGGTAAAAAAAAAGATCTGGCGGGGGTTATAACCCCCCTCCCCCCCCCCCCCCTTTACTCTGTCTAAAATGAAAAAAAAAAGTTTTGCCCGTAGTTCTACTTTAATCAATGACTTAATTGATGACACGGCAACTGCTAACGACATTCAGAATGTCTTTAGCGCTACAGCGAGAGAAAAGCAGAGAATACAGGACTAGAACAGATGGGGGAATGAAGGGCCGAGTCTCATAAAGAGGCTGCAGCAGCCAACAATTTCTCATAAGCATCTCATCCTCCTGGCCTCATCCTATACTCTGCTCTGTATCTTCTCCGTGCCGTGTCTCCCAGTCCCCGGCATTGATCTCTCCTTCCCTAGGATTCTATCTCTCGTGTACCGAATATTGGGCTGTGCAGGGTGCAGTTCCACACTCGGCCCACTAGATGGCGCACTGTGGCCGGCTCGGGCGTGACAGGTGAGCTGTGTGGGTACTCCGGACCCTTATCAGTGTGTTTGACTATGAGGGTGACTATGAGGGTGACCCGTTCTATTTACCCCCCGCTGGTTTCCTTACTCCTAATCACAGGAGAGGGCAGAGGTTTTATCTGGACGCACCCTGCGGGGCAAAGGAACCGTCGCATTGTCCTCTGCATCCCAGGAGTCGCACCTCCCTATCAGGAACAAGCATGCAGCAAGTAAAGTCACGCCTGACCTGTACAGTGCTGTGAAAAAGTTTTTGCCCCCTTCCTGTTTTTATTATTTTGTATATTTGTCGCACTTCTAGGATTCCGATCATCAAACAAACGTCACGATGGCACAAAGATAAGGAAACACAAAATGCCGGTTTTATCATTTATTTGGGGGGGGGACCTGCCTGGGCCGATGTGAAAACATAATTGCCCTCAAAACCTTAATACCTTGCTTGGCCCGCCTTGGGGGGCAACAACTGCAATCACCGGCAATGAGGCTGTCGCCGCGCTGGGGAGGAAATTTGGCGCACTCTTTGCAGAATTGTTGTAATTCAGCCACATTGGAGGGTTTTCCAGCTGGTTTAACGCCATGCCACAGCATCTCAACTGGATTTAAGTCCGGACTTTGACTTGGCCACTCCAAAAAACCTTCATTTTGTATTTTTCGCGCCATTCAGAGGCGGGCTTGCGGGTGTTGCGGGTCATTGTCCTGCTGCATAACCCAAGTGTGCTTGAGGTCAGGAGGCGATGGCCAACATTCTCCTTCAGGGTTTTCCGGTGGAGCGCAGAATTAATGGTTCCATCATGGATGGCAAGTTGTCCAGCCCCAGACCATCCCCCTACCCCCACCATGTGTGACTGTTGGTACATCCCCCTACCCCCACCATGTGTGACTGTTGGTACATCCCCCTACCACCATGTCTGACTGTTGGTACATCCCCCTACCACCATGTCTGTTTGTTGGTACATCCCCCTACCACCATGTCTGACTGTTAGTACATCCCCCTACCACCATGTCTGACTGTTAGTACATCCCCCTACCACCATGTCTGTTTGTTGGTACATCCCCCTACCACCATGTCTGACTGTTAGTACATCCCCCTACCACCATGTCTGACTGTTAGTACATCCCGCTACCACCATGTCTGACTGTTAGTACATCCCGCTACCACCATGTCTGACTGTTGGTACATCCCCCTACCACCATGTCTGACTGTTAGTACATCCCGCTACCACCATGTCTGACTGTTGGTACATCCCCCTACCACCATGTGTGACTGTTAGTACACCCCCCTACCACCATGTCTGACTGTTAGTACATCCCCCTACCACCATGTCTGACTGTTGGGGGGGCTGAGGAAATGCCCCCTCCTCCTTCTACAAAGTTACAATGTACAGTCTGATCACTGGGGGAGGGGAGACTGAGGAAATGTCTCCTCCTCCTTCTACAAAGTTACTATGTACAGTCTGATCACTGGGGGAGGAGAGACTTAGGAAATGCTTCCTCCTCCTTCTAAAAAGTTACAATGTACAGTCTGATCACTGGGGGGAGAGGAGACTGAGGAAATGCTTCCTCCTCCTTCTACAAAGTTACAATGTACAGTCTGATCACTGGGGGAGGGGAGACTGAGGAAATGCTTCCTTCTGCCTGCAGCAGACTGATGCCATCACCCCAGCCTAGGCAAAGTCACTGACTGGAGCTCAAGGACATTTTTTTCAGTAATAAAAAGATGGAGGTTATCATAAAAATGACCCTGCTGTTGTACATTGTTACAAGTTAGGGATTTATGCGATGTGTAAAGGCAGAGATTTTCCCGTTGGTGGTTGCCTGGGCCGGTTACCGCATCGTGCCGGCTGAGTTGGGGCCCAATCAGCGCAGCCACCAAATAGCTTAGTGCATGTTGCGATTCCATTGGGGACCAATGCAGAAGGAATGCCTGCACATTGCACCAATGCGTTGTATGTGAATGAGCCCCCGTTGTTCGGTGGGGGTCGGCCTGGTGGTTTTCAGGTGGTATCTGGTTAATAGAATATTACTTGTGGCACGCTGAGTTTCCATTGTCTGGTACCCCCCCCCCCCAGTGACACACCTTTCCTGACAAAGGGGCCGCTGATCAGAGTGGCATCGGCGCCCGGCGCTCTCCTATTGAGCCGTTCCCGGCAGGCCGGCACTCCGCCACACATAGTCCGGCTCCTAATGAGAAGACGGCAGCTAGTTAGCAGAGGGGTGTGTGTGTCGAGCTAAAATGAGATAGTTAAACTCCTCTGATTGAAGGGGGAGGTCGGAGGTCAGCTCAATTATGTTGCAGCAGAATAATCGCTGTGTCGTTTGATATGGAGCTTCTAAGCCGTCCCAGCGCCTCCGACAAGCTGCTTTTTGTCTGTGTGTGTAAGTGAGAGAAAGAGAGCGCCGCGCGCCAAATGAGAAGTAGCGGGCCAGTTACCATCATTAGTCGCCATTCCTCAACAAGCCCCACCGTACGCCGCATTCAGAGAGCGGACTCACACTGAGAGTGGAGATCACGCCGACAGTCACTCGCCGCGACAATCCTTCCATTCCCCGTCGTTTTACTCTGCACGCACCGCGTCCGCATTACCTGACATGAAACCCTTTTTACGCCTGCGTTTGAAGAGGCGAGTCCGGGGAGAAGTTTACCGAGCGTTGCTTAGAACTAAAATCACCAAAAAACCCCAAAACAATGATCGTTATCAGGGGCCGCCATGGAGCCGGGCGCCTTTTGTGTGCTTTTCCTAAAGGGGGGATGGGGTGGCCATTGTATATTAAAAGTAGAGATTTAGTAAATCGTTGACGCCATATGGGGGTCACATGCTGCCCCTTTAGGATTCACACTAGCAATTGGGGGTGGTAAAAATATGTGGTTAAGCTGCATTCCAACACCCCCCCCCCCCTTTAGGTGCTGAAGCAGCAGGCGGGGGTATACACATGCCAGGGCCGCAATACTTTGCTTTGTGGCCACGGGGGGAATTCTACCCCCTCAGTGAGTGTAGCACCTGCCCAGGGTGACCCTTGCAAGTGAATGAGGCCGATCTGCAAATGCCCTTCAGTCACATCCAGTGCATGCGTTAATGTGGAGTTCAAGAGGTTAAAGCAGGAGGTGAGGAGGTGATAGGACACCTGGTCATCATCGGTCAAATGCTCTCTGAACAGCGATCTGAATACAGGTTGCTCTTCAGAGATAAAAGCACATGCCAACAATATGTGCTTTTTTGCTACTGAGCCCAGCTCGTACTTTAGCGAGTGGACGGGTACCAGGGGTAATCCGTGTGTGGTGTACCCCGCTGTGGACTGTATGAGTCCATTTTTTCTATTTAAAATTTGCATGCCCTTACAGAGAGAAGATCCCTAAAACGGCACCCACCTAGCGTCCTAATCAACCTTTCACCCTAAAAGCTGTATTTTCCACCTTGTAAATTGGTCATTATAAATAAAGAATTAAAAAAAAAAAAAAGAGCTTTTACAGGGACCTCTGAGAGTGCTCCTGGCTGTACTCAGGGGTCAGCCTTCCAGACCCATGGGCATCCCAACCACAAACGCGTGGATCAAACAAAAGTTAAAGTGAGGCACTGGATACACATTTTTGGTGGGTCAGCCATATTTTTTCCGGGTGCAATAGCTCCGTTTTGCAGCCACGAAATGGGGACAACTTGTACAGAAACTGAAGAAGGGGGGTGCGACCTCCGAAACCCGTCAGTCTGCTAGCTAAGCATGGGACCAGGTGAAATTCTAGGCGTTTGCACCCTCCTGTTTGTTTTTTGCAGAAGGGAATCCATGTATGTGAAGTCTAATGAGAGTGCCAAACGAATGGCCAAAAAATCTTTTAAATCTGAATTCCAGGAACAAAATGTTTTTTTGGGTTTTTTTTTTTCACTTTATAAATCATGTTATGGGTCAAACGGATCCTAGATATCTTTTATTTCTTCTAAGTGGGAAATGCATTGGGATGGTAAAAACGATAAAATGCTATTTAGGAAAGTTGAATAGAATTCTCCAGCTCCCCATAACTAAAACCTGATGGTGATCAGACCAATAAGATCTCATCCACAATACGGGAGAGAACTGCTGATCAATAAAACAAGCCGTGACCACGAGAGGTACAAAATAAACTAAATAGATAGAAAATCGAGCAAAACGATATTATGATTCCTGTAGATGAATCTGATTATGATAGATAGGAGCTGATTCTGCAACAATGTATAATAATAAATATCATGAATAAAAACACCAAGATATTGCAACAATGTACAGTATAACATATATAAGAGAACTTTTATTGTTACAGTATTTGCAGGATACCTGCCAGGTCTTCCAAGATTTGCAGGATACCTGCTAGGTCTTCCAGGGCTCACATGGTCCCTGCCAGGACTTTCAGGGTTAACACAGCCCCTGCCAAGTCTTCCAGGGTTCACAGGATCCCTGATAGATCTTCCAGGGTTCACACAGCCCCTGCCAAGTCTTCCAGGGTTCATACAGTCCCTGATAGATCTTCCAGGGTTCACATGATCCCTTCCAGGTCTTCTAGGGTTCACACAGTCCCTGTCGGGTCTTTCAGGGTTCACTCAGTCCCTATGGGGTCTTTCAGGGTTCACATGATCCTTGCCCAGTCTTCCAGTGTTCACACGGTCCCTGCCAGGTCTTCCAGGGTTCACATGGTCACTGCCAGGTCTTCTAGGGTTCACATGGTCCCTGCCAGGTTTTCCAGGGTTCACATGATCTTGGTCCGTTCTTCCAGGGTTCACACGGTCCATGCCAGGTCTCCCAGGGTTCACATGGTCCCTGCCAGGTCTTCCAGGGTTCATACGGTCCCTGCCAGATTTTCCAGGGTTCACACAGTCCCTGTCCGATCTTCCAGGTTTCACATGATCCCTGCCAGGCCTTTTAGAGTTCACATGATCCCTGCCAGGCCTTTTAGAGTTCACATGATGCCTGCCAGGCCTTTTAGGGTTCACGCAGTCCCTGTCGAGTCTTTCAGGGTTCACGCAGTTCCTGTCAGGTCTTTCAGGGTGCACGCAGTCCCCGGCGGGTCTTCCAGGGTTCACACAGTCTATGTCGGGTCTTTCAGGGTTCACACAGTCCATGTCGGGTCTTCCAGGGTTTACGCAGTCCCTATCGAGTCTTCCAGGGTTCACACAGTCTATGTCGGGTCTTTCAGGGTTCACACAGTCCATGTCGGGTCTTCCAGGGTTTACGCAGTCCCTATCGGGTCTTTCAGGGTTCACACAGTCCCTGTCGGGTTTTCCAGGGTTTACGCAGTCTCTATCGGGTCTTCCAGGATTCAGGCAGTCCTTGTGAGATCATCTAGGTTGCACATGATCCCTGCCAGGCCTTTTATTGTTCACGCAGTCCCTGCCGAGTCTTCCAGGGTTCACACTGTCCCTGTTGGGTCTTCCAGGGTTCACACGGCCCCTCCCAGGTCTTCCACGGTGAAACCTGTCAAGGGCGGAGTCTCATCTGACGGCAGTGAAAATGTCTGAATAACCTAATGTGGTATCACTAAAGCTTGTTGCGGTTCACCCCAAACAAAACTAAAGAAAAACGTCAGCGGCGTGCAGATTTGGGAAGATTTACCCCTCTGTATGTACTGGTTGTCACTGTCACTGAGGTGAAGCCCCAAGTTTTTTTGAGTAGTTCCCAGAACAGGAAGTGAGGGCAAATCTTCCAATGGAGACTCCAGTTATGGTGAGGGGATTTTTCTCCAATTCGGAGCTTTCTTCACTTCCTGTTGTGTCTCTGGGACAGGAAGTGGAAAGAAATTCTCCCAGTGGGACACAGACAGGGCATCAATAACAATGTATACACATGAGGTGTGTTCGCTCCCTATAGTGACGTGAACCTCCTATACAATCTGGGTCGGGATTCGGGTCGCCGTGGACGACACAAGCGCTTCTTCCCTCTCAGCCAGTTTTGCTAAGTTGGAGGCGCTGTGATCCCGGCTCTGCCTATAATGGCAGCGCTTATTCCTGATTGCGCTGGCGAGACGGACGGATACGGGAGATAAATGTTGGCTCATTCTCCAGTAATTAGTTACCTCCTCATCCCCGTGTTGTAATTGTGAAGAAGCTGTAATGTTTAATTAGTGTGTAAATGAAACCCCAATTTCATAATGGGCGCGCTGACAGCGTTAAGTGAGGCGGCCGTGGAAGGCGATGCATTGTCTCAGCCGGCGATGAAGCCGTCCGTCAGTAAACTGAGCGTCACGCCGAGGAAATGGGAATGATAAGCGAAGTGAGGCTAATTAGGAAAATCATCCGGGCCCCGCTGATGGCTCTCTGGGAAGAGGGGGGTAATGAAGCCGATCTGCTGAGAGGCGCACTAATTGGAGCTGATCTCTGACCGAGTGTCTTCTCCACCGCGCTCTGACTGTGGAGGGGGCTGTCACCCCAGATGGAGAGTCCTGGGGTACACAAGGACCTGGCCGAGCAACTTCTCCATCACACTCTGACTGTGTAGGGGGCTGTCACCCCAGATGGAGAGTTCCGGGGGAAAACGAGGACTTGGCCGAGAAACTTCTCCAACGCGCTCTGACTGCGGATGGGGCTGTCACCCCAGATGGAGAGTCCCTGGGTACACGAGGACCTAGCCAAGCAACTTTTCCCACTGTGCTCTGACTGTGGAGGGGGCCGTCACCCCAGATCGAGAGTCCCAGGGGTAAACGAGGACTTGGCCAAGAAACTTCTCCACCGCACTCTGACTGTGGAGGGGGTTGTCACCCCAGATGGAGAGTCCTGGGGTACACAAGGACCTGGCCGAGCAATTTCTCCATCGCACTCTGACTGTGTTGGGGGCTGTAACCCCAGATAAAGAGTCCTGGGGGAAAACAAGGACTTGGCCGAGAAACTTCTCCAACGCGCTCTGCCTGCGGATGGGGCTGTCACCCCAGATGGAGAGTCCCGGGGTACACGAGGACCTGGCTGAGCAACTTTTCCCACTGTGCTCTGACTGTGGAGGGGGCCATCACCCCAGATGGAGAGTCCGGGGGTAGACGAGGACTTGGCCAAGAAACTTCTCCACCGCACTCTGACTGAGGAGGGGGTTGTCACCCCAGATGAAGAGTCCTGGGGTACATGAGGACCTGGCCAAGCAACTTCTCCACCGCACTCTGACTGAGGAGGGGGCTGTCACCCCAGGAGGAGAGTCCCAGGGTATACGAGGACCTGGCCGAGCAACTTATCCACCGTGCTCTGACTGTGAAGGGGGCTGGCACCCTGGATAGAGAGTCCTGGGGTACACAAGGACCTGGCCGGGCGTCTACTCCAATGCCACCTCGCTGTGACTGTGGAGGGAGCCGTGATCCCCGATAGGGAGTCCCTGGGTACACATGGACCTGGCCATGCGTCTCCTCCAACGCTACCACACTCTGACTGTGGAGGGGGCCGTCACCCTGAATGGAGAGTCCTGGGGAACACAAGGACCTGGCCGGGCGTCTACTCCAACGCCACCACGCTCTGACTGTGGAGGGGGCCGTCACCCTGGATGGAGAGTCCTGGGGAACACAAGGACCTTGCCGGGCGTCTACTCCAACGCCACCATGCTCTGACTATGGAGGGGGGTTATCACCCCGGATGGAGAGTCCCGGGGTACATGAGGACCGATTGCCCTTAATATTTAAAGGGTCCTTCTTCCTGGCCAGGGCAACATATCGAACTGCAGATATAAAGAGGCCAGTAGGAGGTGGACCACATATTGCATAGGGGGAGGGCTTACAAACTATAACGGATCAACGGGGTGAAGCTGAACTTTAATCTGGTTCACCACTCCCCCCCATTAACATTATAATCAAATCATTAAAAAAAAACTTTATTTTTTGAATTCCATATCTCATCACTGAATCTCTGTGCTTCTCTATGCAATGCATGCAGATCACAGCTGGTGGGAGGGGCCGGCAGAGGGCTGTACATAGCTTCCTGAAAACATCCCAGCCCCTGACCTCAGTACTCCTCTAAAGAGCCTCAGTCCTGAAGCAAGCAGAGGGTGGAGTTATGCAAATATCATAATGCTTTGATGGGTGGCTGTCAATCACCAAGCGTGAGGAGAGAGAGCAGAGCCATGGGAGGGACCCATAAGGCTCCACCCACTACAGGAGGGGGTGGAGACAAGACCAGTCACCCTGCACAAGAAAAGAGAGCTGAGCTGTGGGAGGGGCCCACTACAGAAAGCTACAGGAGGGGGCGGAGACAGGACCAGTCACCCTGCACAAGGAGAGAGAGCAGAGCTCTGGGAGGGACCCAGTAGGCTCCACCCACTACAGAAAGGGGTGTAGACAAGACCAGACCTCCTTCTCAAGGAGAGAGGGCAGCAGTGGGTGGTCTTTATTACAGGAAGTCTCACACTGGATTGCTGCACAGATCTGGAGGAAATACACAAAGCTCACCGAGATTCCAGACACGTGACCGATGGATTTATTATCTCGAAGTTCCCCTTTAAGTACAGCAATGTCCAACATAGCACTGACAGTCCTCGTTGCACGCACTCCTGTATATCAGTCATACCATTGTAATCACCTAAACAGGATTATCTGCTGTACAGCCTCGTCGCTTCTAAGGGCGGAATTGATTGGATTTTCCCCTCCGATCCGCCTCGGTCTAATAAGCTTTTGCGGGTAATCGCTCTTTGCGCGGCCTCCCGCCATTCGCCGTCCCCGTACTGGTGGTAAACGGAGAGGAAATATTACTTATTCAGATGTTTACAGAAGCCCCTGACACCCCGCCGTCGCTCACTGCCAGCCCGTTGTGTATTATTCATTGCAATAATTCCGGGACGATTGTTATAAAGTATGGGAGCGCCGGGCGGAGGAAGGAGCCGCACGCTGGGATCAGCCGTTCCCGCCGCTGAAATATTGGCCTCCGCCGCCATAAATCTCAATTTACAAGTGTGACTGGAGCAAGGGGGAGTACCGGGGGCGCTAATGATCACTTCTCTGTCCTATTCTTCATGTTGGAGCGCGGTGGAGAGGACGCCTCCCATATTATTATTATTATTATGTCTTCCTTTAACCCTTCGATCTTCAGAACCCCTTTTATCACCAGAGTGCCCAATCAATTCCACTCATTTCTTTTATTGTATTTTGGATGGAGCCAGAGCTGAAGTTTAATCCTTTTGCCTTCCCTGGTTCCCCCTCCCCCATCAACATTTTTAAATAAAATGTTTCCATTTTCATCTCATATTTTATTTTATACCCAATGATGTCATCACTGGGACTCTATGCTTCTCTATGCAATGCAGTCATATCATGGCTGGTGGGAGGGGCCGGCAGGGTGCTGTACGTAGCTTCCTGAAAGCTTCACAGCACCTGTCCTCAGTACTCCTCTGAAGAGTCCCTCAGCCCTGATGCAAGCAGTGGGAGGAGTTATGCAAATATCACAATGCCTTGTTGGGCAGGTGTCATTCTGGAGGAGTGTGCGTTCCTAGGCAGGCTGTATTTGCATAGGCAAAACCCAACGTGATGCTGAGCCTCCATGATTGAAAGAACTGACATCCAATGAATGAAAGGGGCAGGCCAGGGACAGTCAGGCTGGGGGGGGGGAAGAGCTAGATGATGCTGGACGCCATGAGGTGGGCTATCTATGACTTGCTGCAGCTTCTAATGCATGTTGGGAGAAGCTCAGTGATATCAGAGGAAGCTCTTTTAGTGCAGGAGAGGAGCCGGTACACCTGTGCAAGACTGAAGGGGAGGGCAGAGCAACAAGTGGAGCTGTAAGCAGTATGAGGGGAGGAGCCGGTACACCTGTGCAAGACTAAAGGGGAGGGCGGAGTCAGGCTTAACAATTGGCGCTGTGAGCAGGATGAGGGGAGGAGCCGGAACGCATGTGCAAGACTGAATGGGAGGACGGAGTTACAAGTGGCACTTTTAGCAGGATAAGGGGAGGAGCCGGTACGCCTGTGCAAGACTGAATGGGAGGGCAGAGGCAGGCTTAACAATTGGCGCTGTGAGCAGGATGAGGGGAGGAGCCGGAACGCATGTGCAAGACTGAAGGGGAGGGCGGAGTTACAAGTGGTGCTGTAAGCAAGATTAGGGGAGGAGCCGGTACGCCTGTGCTAGACTGAAGGGGAGGGCAGAGCCAGGCTTAACAATTGGCACTGTGAGCAGGATGAGGGGAGGAGCCAGAACACATGTGCAAGACTGAAGGGGAGGGCAGAGTTACAAGTGGCGCTGTAAGCAGGATGAGGGGAGGAGCCGGTACTTCTGTGCTAGACTGAAGGGGAGAGCAGAGCCAGGCTTAACAAGTGGCGCTGTAAGCAGGATGAGGGGAGGAGCCGATACGCCTGTGCAAGACTGAAGGGGAGGGTGGAGCCAGGCTTAACAATTGGCGCTGTGAGCAGGATGAGGGGAGGAGCCGGAACGCATGTTTAAGACTGAAGGAGAGGGCGCAGTTAAAAGTGGCGCTGTAAGCAGGATGAGGGGAGGAGCCGGTACGCCTGTGCAAGACTGAAGGGGAGAGTGGAGCCAGGCTTAACAATTGGCGCTGTGAGCAGGATGAGGGGAGGAGCCGGAACGCATGTGCAAGACTGAAGGGGAGGGTGGAGTTACAAGTGGCGCTGTTAGCAGGATGAGGGGAGGAGCCGGTACACCTGTGCAAGACTGAAGGGGAGGGCAGAGCCAGGCTTAACAATTGGCGCTGTGAGGAGGATGAGGGGAGGAGTCGGAACGCATGTGCAAGACTGAAGGGGAGGGCGGAGTTCGACTTAACAAGCGGCGCTGTGAGCAGGATTAGGGGAGGAGCCTGTACACCTGTGCAGAGGAAAGCCAGAGTCCTTTGTTATGGGGACCTACCCGTCCCTAATACGTACCTTGGCTTCTATGGTGGCTAATTGCCTGGCATGTTATGAGTTGACGTAAATAGCTGGAGATCAGATTACACACACAGCTGGAAGGACACACCCACCTCTGTCCCTCCTGATAAAGACTGGACTGAATCAGTCCGCAGCACAGCCAGCAAGCATGGCCATAGTGTTGGGTTTCTCTTTTACCGTTCTCTGCAGACTGAGGGTCATCGAGTCACCGTGTAATGAATGTAAAATCTGCAGCGGTGATCCCGCCATGAAGGCCACTTCTTGTTTCAGGGCAACACCGGGAGGCTACAGCTGGCGCAGCACACAGACCTGGTCCACTGCAAAGAGGCCGCAGGAGATCATCAGCACTGAGATACAAAAAAGGGGAAAAAAATGATTATATAAAAATACAATTGTTCAAGATGCACAGAGGAAGCAGAATGTCAATACTTTGTATTGGGAGCAATGTGTGATACCTGTCACCGAGACATGTCGGAGCTTTCCGCTTTCCTGACAGCGCGGTCTGAGGCTGGTGTGCTACGGGGATTGCTGTTGGCAGCGTGTATAGAGCACTTCCCCCTGTAATACGAAGGTTGGTCAATGGGGGAAATGTATAAATCTGTGTGCCTGAGAAGTGTCAGCTTCATACTCACATGTATTTATCAACCGTCCCAAGCTGGCCGCTGCCTCCCTGTCCCTCTCCAATCTCTGCTGACAGCTTACTAAGAGTTTCCAGGCTGAAAAATGTACAGGACAACCTACATCACTCCAGATTCTGGGGGCCACTCATACAGGTCAACCTACATTACTCCAGATTCCGGGGGCCACTCATACAGGACAACCTACATTACTCCAGATTATGGGGGCCACTCATACAGGACAACCTACATTACTCCAGATTCCGGGGGCCACTCATACAGGACAACCTACATTACTCCAGATTCCGGGGGCCACTCATACAGGACAACCTACATCATTTCAGCTTCCGGGGGCCACTCATACAGGACAACCTACATTACTCCAGATTCCAGTGGCCACTCATACAGGTCAACCTACATCACTCCAGATTCCGGGGGCAACTCATACAGGACAACCTACATCACTCCAGATTCCGGGGGCAACTCATACAGGACAACCTACATCACTCCAGATTCCGGGAGCAACTCATACAGGACAACCTACATCACTCCAGATTCCGGGGGTCACTCATACAGGACAACCTACATTACTCCAGATTCCAGGGGCCACTCATACAGATCGGAAGAGCACACGTCTGAACTCCA
>BLSH010188345.1:148328-177024 GCA_018402905.1 Glandirana rugosa | reverse complement strand
ATGAATAGAGCTGTCGACCTGATTGTGATATATTGTTTCTCATTACCGCCTCCCTGCTCCTGTACGCCCCACGTGTGGAAATCCTATTTATTCCTTAATTTGTTAAGAAGACGGGGGAGGTACACCCTCCGCTCCTTCTCTGAGCCCAATCAGGGAGGGGTAATTGGCTGAGGCCAGCGCGAGGCTCGGGCCTTGATGAAGAGATATGTGTCTGTTCGTACTGTCCAGGCACAACTGCCCCTGCCGAACAAGCCTCCCCGGCCTCAATTAATAATGATTTGCAAATGGCAGACAAGCAGTAACATAGAAAGATGGTCGCCCAGCCTCTCTCCCCGCTCCCCTTAATTTCCTCCTGTAATATAAATTGTGCAGTAACGGAGAACCAGCATCATAAATTCTCAGATTACTTATTCACCATAATAAATGGGCCCCTTGTCTGGTCCATCTCTCTCCCCACCTTCACAGGATCACATCCTTGCTTCTATTTCCTGCGCTCGGCTTACCGCTCAACGCTTCCTTCTTTATTTGTATGGCTGTCATATCTCTGCTCATCCCCGATTCTCCTCCACTCCGTCTCATCTGACTCCTCATCCCTCTCAATGTTTAATCTCTTTATCGCCTGTCTGTCTGACATATCTGTTCAAACAAGGCCGTACAAGGGGAGCTTATTTTACTGTACGCGTTCTCCATAAGATTGTAGTGTGTGTGACGCTGGTAACGGACCTGGACCTGCTCTACGAGATGATCGGCCGGCCTGGAAATGAAAGGGTTAGATGTCTCAGCAATGGGTCTTACCACTCATAGTGCCATAGTGGAGTCACCCTTGAAGTGTCATTTATACGTTTGCCAAATTCACCATCACCACACCAAGCCAAGCGTTTCCTGCAACGTGCAAAACACCACTTCATCGTGCACCACGTGTGATTGGGTAGCTTTTCACCCCTTTCTAACCCAGGATTCACTTTTAGAGAGCAAGTTTACCTTTACTTGTCACCATTCAAGATCTATCAGGTTTTCCTTTTATTTGTTACTTTTGTTGAATGTTTTCTATTTTATATTTATTTTATCTTCTGAGGTTTTGTTCTGGTCTCTGCTCCTAGACATTTATTGTTTGCGTTTGTAAAACATATCAAGGGTAATAAAGTCCAGAAAGTTGTGTTTGTTGGATGATCAATAACAAAAGCGCCAATGCGACCACACACACACGACCACCTCTACGTCTGGGCTTGGGTAATGTGACTTCAGCAAGGCCTGGCCCAAAACAACTTGGAACTATTTATGTAGAACTCAAAAAAAAGTTATTACCAGAACATAGTACAGCACAAAGCTGTATTCTTTGGAATCTTTCTTATTTTACTATATAACAGTGGTCTCCAAACCCCTATCCCAGAGGCTAGAGGAGGCCCTTAGTTTGCCCTCCCTTTTGGGGCACTATTCCTCCCTCTGACACCAAGAAGGAGGCACCATTCCTTCCACTGACACCAACAATGGGGAACTATTCCTGCCACTAATACCAATGACGGGGTACTATTCCTCCCACTGATACCAATGATAGGGCACTATTCCTCCCACTGATACCAATGATGGGGCACTATTCCTCCCACCGATGCCAATGATGGTGCACTATTTCTCCCACTTACACCAACAATGGGGCACTATTCCTCCCACTGATGTCTAGGATGCTGCGCTATTCCTCCCACTGACACCAATGATGGGACACTATTCCTCCCACTGACACCAATGATGGGACACTATTCCTCCCACTGACACCAATGATGGGGCACTATTCCTTACACTGATACCAATGATGGGACACTATTCCTCCCACTCACACCAACGATGGGACACTATTCTTCCCACTGACACCAAGGATGGAGCACTATTTTTCCCACTGACACCAAGGATGGGGCACTATTCCTCGCAATGACAACACCAATGGGGAACTATTCCTGCCACTAACATCAATGATGGGGCACCATTTCTACCACTGATACCAATGATGGGGTACTATTCCTCCCACTGATACCAATGATGGGACACTATTCCTCCCACTGACACAAATGATGGGGCACTATTCCTCCCACTGACACCAAGGATGGGGCACTATTCCTCCCACTGATACCAATGATGGGGCACTATTCCTCCCACTGACACCAAGGATGGGGCACTATTCCTCCCAATGACAACAACAGTGGGGAACTATTCCTGCCACTAACATTAGTGATGGGGCACCATTTCTATCACTGGTACCAATGATGGGGCACTATTCCTCCCACTGACACCAACGATGGGGCACTATTCCTCCCCCTAATACAAAAGATGGGGAATTTTTAACTCCAACTGATGTCAGGAGATTTTCTACTTCCACTAGCCACACTCTGCCCCCCCCCCCCCAAAGTTTGAAGGACATTAAACGTGCCCCTTTGATTAAAAAGTTTGGAGACCTCTGCTATAATAAAGGTGAAACCTTTTTCCAGTCCATAAGAGACTGTCTTTATCTCCATCTCTTGGTCATCTCCATATGGCAAACGAGTCATTCTACATTCTTTACACACTGTTGTATTTTCATCTGCAGATCTTTACGGGGACTCTGATGTTTTCTGTTGTTAGGAACGTCCGCTCATTTATCCGTAGACCTATTGCTTCTTGGTCACAGCAGCGGCTTTCATATGCAAGACTCGGTATGCTTCACAGCATCAGCTATTTTTGGTTTTTACATTTTAATGAATATTAAAACCTTTAAGTGGCCAGAATTCTTTGGGCTCCTGACCATCACAACTAGATGAGATTGGTGGACATCTCATTGCAAAACCATGGTCATTAATGTGAGGTTGGCTGTAACATCCTCCACTTGTCATTCCACAAGATTTTTCCCATTTGTGAGGTCAGGTAGTGATGTTAGATGAGAAGACCTGGCTCACCATTGATGTTCCAATTCATCCCAAAGATGTTCAGTGGGGATGAGGTCCAGGATCTGGGCAAAAAATTTGAGTTCCTCCACACCAAACTGGTCAAACTTTGTCTTCATGGTGCTGGCTCCACACCTCTGGGAAAGCTTTCCACAAGATTTTGGAGTGCCTGTGGGAATTTTTTCCATTTGCGAGGTCAGGTACTGATGTTGGATGAGAAGACCTGGCTCGCATTTGTTGTTCCAATTCATCCCCAAAGTGTTCATTAGGGTTGAGATTGTGAAGTTGAGTGAGGAGTGCCATGAGTGAATAGAATTCTTGGAAACTCCAGCAGATTTGAGAGCAATGACCACTTAATTGATGTATGAAATAAGCATAATCACCATGTCATGAAGGTGTTCAGTAGGGTTGAGGTCAGGGTTCTGTGCAGGACCCTCGAGTTCCTCCACACCAAACTGGTCTTACCATGTCTTTATAGAGATGTTGAATGAGAAGATCTTACTCATTCTAATTCATCCCAAAGGTGTTCAGTAGGGTTGAGGTCAGGGCTCTGTACAGGCCACTCGAGTTCCTCCACACCAAACTGGTCAATCCATGTCTTTATGGAGGTGGCTTTGTACTCGTGGGCACAGTCATGGTGGAACAGAAAAGGGTCTTCACCAAACTGGTACCACATGGTTGGAAGAGCACAATTGTGTTTGTATGATGTAGGATTAGCAATTCCTATAGCTGGAAACACCTGAGCTCAACCATTTGGAAGGGGTGTACATCTTATTTTGGTAAATCATTGTACCAGAGCAGCTTAATAATACTTTATTTATTTACTGACATTCATGAATGTTCTCAACAGAAGATTGGAGTGAGGTCGTTGCTTCTCAAACCATGTGGAACTTTGAATCCTGGTTGGCGCACTCTCCAAGTCTCTTACATTACTGGACCACATTTAGCTGCCTCCCTTACCTATTGTGTTTTCTGTATCGTTTGATTCAATTCAGCCCCAGGTAGCACTGCTCAGGTGTTGGATCCCGTAAGCCCATGTGGGGGGCCCTCTAGCTTAATTTGCAAATGCGTGTAACCAATCCCCTGCTTTTAGCGCATATTGTTAGACGGGTCAATTTGGATGGTTTCATGCTGGTTGGTAAGTAGAGCTTGGTTTTTTCCTTGGCTGTGTGTTGCCATGTCATAATTCAGCAACTTGCTTGCTAAAACCTAATTCGCCTAGGCGCTACTTCCTTGGTGCTCAAACCATCAAGGTGGACCTTCATCATGGCTTCCTTACTCAAGATCAAGATTCTGCAGCAATTCAGCCAGTAAGGAAACAACTTCCTTTAGGAAATTGGATTTCGGTGATTGTGCTGCCGTGAAGAATTGTTGGTGTGATGGGCCTTACTAAAAGGTCCAGTAGGACCCAGATAGCAAGGCTTTCTAGAGAGACCAAGAGCTTCAGAGCCGGTGCTTCTTCCTGGCATCGCTCAGTGCTGGGTTGGGTTACATGTGGCATTTACATGGATGCCAGTAGGTATGAAGTTCACTTCTTTTCAGGGACGCAATGGCAATTAGACAATGTTTTCTAACTTGGCCACTTGCTTTGACCCCAAGAATAGTCATTTGTGGCTGTTGGGGGGCTATACATTATATTTATTACTACATCATATATATTATTACATTAGATCCCTACAGAAGGTGCCGACAGACCTTTCATGGAAGGGCAGATTGTTCTTGATGACCATATCAGGCAGCCTTCCATGTCTAATGCATTCTGGGAAAATTAAAAGGAGACTCTGGTTCTTAGTTGCTTGGAGAACGTTAGTTGCAGTGGTGCAGTCCTCCCCGCTCATCTGTCTTTTCTCATCTCTGAAGAATGTATTTCTCTGCTCCTTTCTCCAGATAATAACCTATCAGATGGTTCCGTGCCGATTACTGACACCCCCACTATCTCCTCTCCCCTTATCTTAACATCGAATATGCAAATAAAGTCATTTAGCTGAATGCAGAAGTTGATTTTCACTTTAACCTAATTACTGTGATTTATGGCCGGACACCCCCCCTTGGTCGGAGACACAGTAGTATATCATTACGCAGCCCCCCGATTGATGGCGGTTGCCTCCCGTACAGTCTCCTAATTCCGCCTCTCTCCCTCCCCTTCATTTGTTTTTTAATCCTTAACAAGTTTAGTGTTTTATTAGCTGGCTTTAAGTGGACTGAAGTCGCTGCGCCGTACAGAGGGCCGGGCGTTGAGAGCCAGCCTGCCGTGCTTAATCGTGCCAGGATAATGGATGTCTAATTGAGTCATTGGAATGCTGTTTTGCCTACAGGAGTGCATAGCATTAAATGTATGATAGGCCTAATTTTCAAACACATCATTACAGCCTCCTTATCCGCTCTTAATAAACACTTTATGAGGGGCTTGGCACGTACGCAAAGGCTCCCGCAGACACCGGCGTCCACCGCGGCCCCCTCGCTCACTTCCCCAGACTGATAAACTCTAATTAAGTCTAATATTTAAAAATATGCTAATGGAGACTTGTTTGAAGAAGTGGTCTCCATTTCCATAATTTCATTATTACGTAAAATACGCTAATTATTCGAGGGAGCTTATTACCAGAAGAGAAATTAGCTCTTAATAGAGGGGTGGGGGGGTGGAGGGTCCTTCTCCAGATCTTCAATGAGAGGTCTTCGCTTCTTCTTTATGTCTTTTATTAGCCGGGGTGTCTGGCCTCCGGCTTCATCTTTGGGGCCGTTTCCCTCTAAATTTCCTCTAATTTACAGATTTGCGCAGATTCTGAATAATGAGCTTCAATGTTGATTTCTATATTATCAAATCTTCTGCTTGACAATGTTGTGGCTTCATATCGTATTTGGGGCAATAAAATAAAATGTATACCAAGATCTATTGGGACAGGACCAGAGATGCATTGTAACAATGATTAAAGGAGCAATTAACCTGAAATAAACATTACTTTATATAATATACTGCTTGTATTTGTATAGTACTTGTTCTGTTTCCTGGTACTTATGTGTGGATAAGGTGTATACAGAGGTAACGTGTATATGTGGGCAAGGTATTTCCTGGTGTATACATGTAGGTAAGGTATACATGGATAAGGTATATAGGTGGATAAGGTATACATGGATAGAATGTATAGATGGATAAGGTATACATGGATAGGGTGTATAGGTGGGTAAGGTATACATGGATAGGGTGTATAGGTGGGTAAGGTATACATGGATAGGGTGTATAGGTGGGTAAGGTATACATGGATAGGGTGTGTAGGTGGGTAAGGTATACATGGAAAGGGTGTGTAGGTGGGTAAGGTATACATGGATAGGGTGTGTAGGTGGGTAAGGTATACATGGATAGGGTGTGTAGGTGGGTAAGGTATACATGGATAGGGTGTGTAGGTGGGTAAGGTATACATGGAAAGGGTGTGTAGGTGGGTAAGGTATACATGGATAGGGTGTGTAGGTGGGTAAGGTATACATGGAAAGGGTGTGTAGGTGGGTAAGGTATACATGGATAGGGTGTGTAGGTGGGTACGGTATACATGGATAAGGTTTATAGGTGGGTACGGTATAGATGGATTGGGTGTATAGATGGGTACGGTATACATGGATAGGGTGTATAGGTGGGTAAGGTATACATGGAAAGGGTGTGTAGGTGGGAAAGGTATACATGGAAAGGGTGTGTAGGTGGGTAAGGTATACATGGATAGGGTGTGTAGGTGGGTAAGGTGTACATGGATAGGGTGTATAGGTGGGTACGGTATACATGGATAAGGTTTATAGGTGGGTACGGTATAGATGGATTGGGTGTATAGATGGGTACGGTATACATGGATAGGGTGTATAGGTGGGTAAGGTATACATGGAAAGGGTGTGTAGGTGGGTAAGGTATACATGGAAAGGGTGTGTAGGTGGGTAAGGTATACATGGATAGGGTGTGTAGGTGGGTAAGGTGTACATGGATAGGGTGTGTAGGTGTTGGGTAAGGTATACATGTATAGGGTGTATAGGTGGGTATGGTATACATGGATAGGGTGTACAGGTGGGTACGGTATACATGGATAGGGTGTATAGATGGGTACGGTATACATGGATAAGGTTTATAGGTGGGTACGGTATACATGGATAAGGTTTATAGGTGGGTACGGTATACATGGATAAGGTTTATAGGTGGGTACGGTATACATGGATAGGGTGTATAGGTGGGTAAGGTATACATGTATAAGGTTTATAGGTGGGTACGGTATACATGGATAGGGTGTATAGGTGGGTAAGGTATACATGTATAAGGTTTATAGGTGGGTACAGTATACATGTATAAGGTTTATAGGTGGGTACGGTATACATGGATAAGGTTTATAGGTGGGTACAGTATACATGGATAGGGTGTATAGGTGGGTAAGGTATACATGTATAAGGTTTATAGGTGGGAACGGTATACATGGGTGAAGTGTATAGGTGGGTAAGGTATATACATGGGTAATATGAGGAGAAACTCACCCAAGCTCTACCGCTGTATAGTTCAATAGTGTACAGAGTGGTCGGTGCTCTGGCTAGTAAAGTTCACAGTAGATCCATAGTAATTGAAATCCGGCAACTCGATAGCTTCTTCATGAGAACTTTATTGTAGCATCAAAAGCAGTAAAAACATCCAAAATTCTGGCGCGTTTCGGCTTAAGCCTTCATCAAAGCTTTGATGGCTTAGGCCGAAACGTGTCTGCTTTGGATGTTTTTACTGCTTTTGATGCTACAATAAAGTTCTCATGAAGAAGCTATCGAGTTGCCGGATTTCAATTACTATGGATATACATGGGTAAGGTGCATACATGGATATGATGGTTTCAGGAGGCTATGTACAGCACCCTGCCTACCCCTCCCTCCGGCCATGGTCTGTCTGTATTGCTGAGAGAAGCACAGACACCCAATGATGACATCACTCAGTCTATAATAAGGTAGATAACAGAAAAATGTTATTTAAAAAATCATTATCATGCTGATGAAGGGGGAGGGAGGACCAGGGAAGATAAAATATAAGCAGATTAATCTTCAACTTTCACCTTTTTTTGCTTGCACTTTTCCTTGTTCAGTTGTTTTCATCCATCTTAGTGTAACATATGGATACATTGGAGTATTTCTTCTATTTTTGAATTCCTTGACATCTTATGTAAAACGTGGGGTCTATTTCCTCCGTGAGGATGGTTCCTAATTACTCTCATCATTGCACATTACTTCAGCTCCATTTACAAGGACTGGAACTTGCAGGCGGGTTACATTCTACTTAGAAATCTTCTCTCGGTTTGTTAGACGGGTCCATAGGGAGTGCTGCCAGACCTCTCCGGTCTCTCTTTCTTAAATATGTTTCTCGAGGGACGGAGACATCTGTGCGGAGAAGATGCAATCGAGGGGTTTTCTCAGCGCTCGTGCCGGAGCCTCTTGGGGGTGAGATGAACAAGATTCAGTTTTGTGAATTGTAACATTGGTATTAGACTGCCTGAGTCGGGTCACAGGGGTTAATAGTTTCTCGTAATGCATCTGCCCCTCTCATTGTCAGCGAGATACCAGAGCGTCTCCGATGGCTGGTCGATACTTTGTTTATTAGAGAACTTGTTACTGGCATAGTCTGTCCTTAGCAAGACGCAGCCATGTGTTGAGATGAAGACTTTTTCCAACTGTAGAGTCGACAGAGAGATAAATAGATGAAAGTCCGACATATCCCCGACATTGTCTACTTCACTGGTGTCTTCCCCAGATACAATGAAATAATACAAATCCCCAACGTTGCCTACTTCACCGGTGTCTGCTTCAGATACACCAAAATATTCCATATCCCCGGCATTGTCTACTTCACCGGTGTCTGCTTCAGATACACCAAAATGTTCCACATCCCCGGCATTGTCTACTTCACCAGTGTCTGCTTCAGATACACCAAAATATTCCACATCCCCGGCATTGTCTACTTCACCAGATACATTGAAGTATTCCATATCCCCAGAATTGTCTACTTTACTGCTGTCTGCTTCAGATACATTGAAATATTCGATATCCTTGACATTGTCTACTTCACCGCTGTCTGCTTCAGATACACCAAAATATTCCATATCCCCGGCATTGTCTACTTCACCACTGTCTGCCCCGGATACATTGAAATATTCCATAACCCCGACATTGTCTACTTCACTGCTGTCTTCCCCAGATACATTGAAATATTCCACATTCCTGGCATTGTCTATTTCACCGGTGTCTGCTTCAGATACACCAAAATATTCCATATCCCCGAAATTGTCTACTTCACCGGTGTCTGCTTCAGATACACCAAAATATTCCATATCCCCGAAATTGTCTACTTCACCGATGTCTGCTTCAGATACACCAAAATATTCCATATCCCCGATATTGTCTACTTCACTGCTGCCTGCCCCATATACATTGAAATATTCCATATCTCTCCAACATTATCTACTTCACCAATGTCTTCCCCAGATACATTGAAATATTCTATATCCCCGACATTGTCTACTTCACCGGTGTCTGCTTCAGATACACCAAAATATTCCCCCGACATTGTCTACTCCACCGGTGTCTGCTTCAGATACACCAAAATATTCCATATCCCCGACATTGTCTACTTCACCGGTGTCTGCTTCAGATACACCAAAATATTCCATATCCCCGACATTGTCTACTTCGCTGGTGTCTGCTTCAGATACACCAAAATATTCCCCGACATTGTCTACTTCATGACACGAAGGTCCTTGTACAGGCATGTGATCCTACCATGAAGATCCAAAAAAGAAGGCTCAGACATCCCAATGGGAGAACTATTTACGGTCCCAAGGTGCCTACTTTGAAGGGGACTGAAGCATCATTGTCCTATATACCAATGTTTCTCAACTCCAGTCCTCAAGTACCCCCAACAAACTTATGAGCACAACTGTATGTGTGGGTAAGATGTATACAGAGGTAAGGTGTATACGTGGGTATTTCCTGGTATAGGCTGTACATGTGGGTAAGGTGTATACATGGCATGTGATCCAGACATGAAGGTCCTTGTGCAGGCATGTGATACTGACATGAAGGTCATTGTACAGGCATGTGATCCAGACATGAAGGTCCTTGTACAGGCATGTGATCCAGACATGAAGGTCCTTGTACAGGCATGTGATCCAGACATGAAGGTCCTTGTACAGGCATGTGGTCCAGTCATGAAGGTCCTTGTATAGGCATGTGATCCTGCCATGAAGGTCCTTGTACAGGCATGTGATCCTGCCATGAAGGTCCTTGTACAGGCATGTGATCCAGACATGAAGGTCCTTGTACAAGCATGTGATCCTGCCATGAAGGTCCTTGTACAAGCATGTGATCCTGACATGAAGGTCCTTGTACAGGCATGTGATCCTGCCATGAAGGTCCTTGTACAAGCATGTGATCCTGCCATGAAGGTCCTTGTACAAGCATGTGATCCTGCCATGAAGGTCCTTGTACAGGCATGTGGTCCAGTCATGAAGGTCCTTGTATAGGCATGTGATCCAGACATGAAGGTCCTTGTACAGGCATGTGATCCAGACATGAAGGTCCTTGTACAGGCATGTGATCCAGACATGAAGGTCCTTGTACAAGCATGTGATCCCGACATGAAGGTCCTTGTACAGGCATGTGATCCCGACATGAAGATCCTTGTACAGGCATGTGATCCAGACATGAAGGTCCTTGTACAGGCATGTGATCCAGACACGAAGGTCCTTGTACAGACATGTGATCCAGACATGAAGGTCCTTGTACAAGCATGTGATCCCGACATGAAGGTCCTTGTACAGGCATGTGATCCAGACATGAAGGTCCTTGTACAGGCATGTGATCCAGACACGAAGGTCCTTGTACAGACATGTGATCCAGACATGAAGGTCCTTGTACAGGCATGTGATCCAGGCATGAAGGTCCTTGTACAGGCATGTGATCCAGACATGAAGGTCCTTGTATACACATGTGATCCAGACATGAAGGTCCTTGTACAGGCATGTGGTCCAGCCATGAAGGTCCTTGTACAGGCATGTGATCTCAACATGAAGGTCCTTGTATAGGCATGTGATCCAGACATGAAGGTCTTTGTGCAGGCATGTGATCCAGACATGAATGTCCTTGTATAGGCATGTGATCCCGACATGAAGGTCCTTGTACAGGCATGTGATCCTGACATGAAGGTCCTTGTACAGGCATGTGATCCTGACATGAAGGTCCTTGTACAGGCATGTGATCCTGCCATGAAGGTCCTTGTACAGGCATGCGATCCAGACATGAATGTCCTACCATGAAGATCCAAAAAAGAAGGCTCAGACATCCCAATGGGAGAACTATGTACGGTCCCAAGGTGCTTACTTTGAAGGGGACTGAGGCATCATTGTCCTATATACCAATGTTTCTCAACTCCAGTCCTCAAGTACCCCCAACAGGTCATGTTTTCAGGCTTGCCATTACTTTGGAAAGAGGGCAAAGGCATACACTTCTGCTATCGCGTTGTGTGGAGTCTGATATGCTCAGTCAGAGCTGATTTTTTTATACTGCTGGTTTTTACTACAGAAATGTAACTGCATTACTTTTTAATAAAGCTCTATATAAATGATTTGACACTGTGGAGGCTTTTCTTTTATGAATGTTTATGGCTGTGATGGACAACTTGGAGTAAAAGGATCGGACTACTCAGATGGTGTGGAGGAAGAAATCCTCTTTGTTTTGTGGGACACCTAGAGATTGGAAAGAGATCCTTTAAGATTAAGCTCCTTGTGACCCCCCCTAATAGGTGGTCATGGCGTTGTGGTAAGGGCACATCTTGTCTATATGGTGGTGGTGTGATCGCAAGGTGGAGGATTTGTTTAACGGCGACACTCCATATGAACTTTTGGATTTATTCATCTAAAGCCGGATTCACTTTACATTCTATAGTGGTGACACTATAATTTTGGACTTATTAATTTGTTGAGCACGAGTCACTTTATTGTAGCATGATATAATATTTAGTGTTTATCACATATATTTGTATGTGTTTTTCTGGAAAGTGAAGTGTAAGACCACCACCGACACCAAACACACTGCCTCTTACCCCCTGCAATGGATGCCCCGACACGGGGTCCACGCACATGATAGATGACTTGAGCGTCTGTGCCACGGTGATCATCCAGAACAACCTCCAGAAACCAAAACAGCAACCGTGTTCTCCTTCTCACTCCAGTGTTCTCATATAGCAGGACATGTTATGAGAGAAACGAACATCTCATGGTGCAGCAAGTTCAATAAAACATTTATTGTAAAAAGTATTGCACTTACATCTTACAAAATAGAAATGATGCCTGTAGTAATCAAGGGCTATACACGTTTCCACTTCTGTTATGGATTTGTTTCCGGTTCCCAGGTCAACTGGAGAGGTTGTCGTTATGCCTTGGTGGAGCGCAGTCTATTTCCGCTCTCTGCCTATATATACACTAGTCTCTCTATGTCCGCTTGCGCCACGCCCCCCTGATGACGTTAACATATGACGAAACCGATAGGGGAGGAGCTTGCTGACGGGACGTGTGAGACCAAAAGGGCATGGCCGCCATCTTGGTAGTGGGAACGTTGCTAGTGAGAGCTGTTTTGGTTTCTGGAGGTTGTTCTGGATGATCACCGTAGCAAAGACGCTCAAGTCATCTGTCCTATGCGTGTTTGACCTCCGTGACGGGTCCATTGCAGGGGGTAAGAGGCAGTGTGTTTGGTGTCGGTGGTGGTCTTACACTTTATTTTCCAGAGAAACACATTCTTCTGTGGACATATCTAAGCCATTCAGCACAGCATAGATGCTTCCAGTTGAAGGACACTTATTTCCTCTATGTATGTTGTATCTTCTTCAATAAATATCTTGTTTTTCGTATTACTTGGCTGGATACTTTCCGGACAGACCTTGTACGAGGACCATTTGCATTAGGCCATGTGGTTCATGTAGAACTTCTTCTATTGCTTTTCACCGAGTTGTGTTTTTTACCTGCACAGTACACCACATTAGTACAGATGTGGCCATCACCATAATTGACAAATCCGAAAATCCAGGAAGCCAAGGATTCTTTAAAATTACAGCTGGCTCCCAACTTTTGAGGATATTGCCAATGGAACTTTCCCCTAAAAAAACATCCTGCAGGCTCCTGGAGTGGACAGGCTGGCAGCTGAATTCCATATTAATTTGTCCACCACCCGCATAACTGGTTGGATCTGGCCACACACAGCCTAATGCTAGACCATTTTGCGCCCTAGGCAAGAGCAGCGCCCCCCCACCCCACCAAAAAAAATAAAACCTAATGATCTAATATAAGCATAAGTGGGGGAGGGCAACCTGTTAGTCTGTCACAGTGGGTTTTTTTTTTTTTTTTTAATGGCACTTTTTTTATTATTTCTTTGTGCCATTATACAAATTATATTAATATAACAACATCAGAGAGAGAGGGGGAGGATGAAAGAGAGACCCCTAGCCACATCCCTCCTCTGCTTGCTTGTCTGAGTCTGCGGGTAGGTGTGTATGATGCTCCTTCCATGCCAGCAGTAGGACATTCATGATGGTCATCAGCAAGCAGGGCCCGTTCTCTTTCTTGATCAGGGGGTGCTCTTGTCCTTCCAGGAGATCCCTGGCTGTCTGCGCCACCCACCAATCCTTGTCCTCCAGGCCCCCAGTCAGCTTGTCCTCCGGGCCGCTGTCACTGTTGTTGGCGCTAAGAGGAGGTAGGAGAAGGAATCCAGGCTCTGGGAGGCGCCATGCCAAGGATGCTACACCTGGTCAGGGAGGCAGTGGAGCTCTTCTCCCTCTTAGGCTCTCAGGCCTAGCTGCCCTTGCTATTCGTCTTCCCTGCAGCCTTCGTCTTTGGTCCCCAAACCCCCCCCCCCCCGGTCGCCATGTGAAAAAGGATGCCCATACCCTGAGGTCGCTGCTGTTTGCTGCCCTGCACCCTTCGCCACCGATCCAGAACTCTCCATGACAACAAGGGTCAGAGCGCCCCCTCCCATGCTACACCACTGCCGTGGAGTATTCGGATGCTGATGGAGGGTAGGGAAACCAGTGGCCGCGCCCTAGGCAGCTACCTAGTTCCCCGAGTGGTAGTGCCGGCTTTGCTTATACTGTAGCTATTATCTGACCCGGTATAGGCAGATTGGTCCAATACAGGAAGATCTGTCCATTGATCCGTCCCAGTCTCTCGTAATCTTTCTTGTGACCTCTTTACAGTCATTTTCACAGTATTGGTCTGAATTCATGTCTAACGTCTTGCGGAAGAAGTTGAACACAATAACTTTCAAACGGTGCTTAAGGTCTTCAAACTAGAGTTTGCCGAAAAATACGACAGAGATACAGAATAGAAGTCCTTCCATCGTTATCAATCGCTGGCAGTAAATTCAGGAGGATTCAGGACGTGTTTTCTGGAAAGGCCACACAGGTCGTAGCCCAATGCAGAAGTAAACGGGAGGGCGTCACATTTATCTCCTCTGTATTATAATTTGTGGTTTAGGGACCTCGGCCAGGGCTCACAGAGGCCAGGAGGAGGTCAGCGTCATCTGTAAATCACAGCCATGAATGATGGATTTGTCAGACCCGGCTACTTAATGGCAGCTCTGTGAACTTAAGAATTCTTACATATTAGAATTTATTGAAGGTTGAAATTAAAAAATTGCTCAGTGTAATACCGCAGTCGTTGACCCGGAGAGCCCGGGAGAGAGGACAGCAGGAAAATGGTGACTCTGCGGTTGGCGCATTCTAGAATGTCAAATGTTCACATACATGAAATGTAGATCAGCAGATCTGTGTCTTCACATGGAGATTCCCTGACGGCCAATTCACGCATGGTGGTCCTGTCAGGGGGAAGAAGATCCTTCTTCCGCAGGTTGACTCATCCATGACGGGACCATAGAGTTCTCATGGACCCACATTGGCTCATGGAGGGATTTTTGTGATTGAATCCTTGATTTTAGTAAGTCACTTGTCTGACATTGGCTTTAAAATGGTCTGACCACGCCAATCAATGTCTTCTCAGATTGTTGGTATCAAGTTTGGGTGGAAGACAGAGCTGGACTGGTGCCACTGGAGGCAGATTACTGTATGGAGGGAATTGCTTCCAATGGGTTATATCCCAGTGGTAGGTCATAGACTCCGTTGGTGTCTAGGGCTGCTACCTTTCTGATAACGACAATGGGGGGCGTGTCCACAGTGAAGACTTTGGGTGATTTTAGCTGAGCACCCAATGTCCACCAAATGTCTCACTTCATTTTCATGGTTTGTTGAAGTATACAAGCAGAGCCAACGCATTTCCGGGAAATTGCCTCCTCCTTCACGACTGTATTTCTTGGAGAATGGTTATGTTCTTGAGTGGGTTAAATATATTCGATCAGCGGCTCTGCATTATAATGGTGTTGTGGCGCCAAATATAGAGAAATACAGCCCTGAAAAAGAGGGAGGCAATGCCCCCGAAACGCATTGGCTCTACTTGTATACTTTTATCATCAATAAACAACTATAATAATGAAGTTAGACTTTTTTTTTTGGACAGTGGGCGCTCTTCTCCAATCACCCAAGTGCTCTCAGATTGTTGGATGCTTCTCATTTCCCCACCTCGTCTAATGCTGACATTCTCATATAATCGTTCCACCCATGTTGAACAATGGATAACTGGATTCAATTTTCCAAAGCCGTTCTAATTCTATTATACACTATATTACCAAAAGTATTGAGACACCTGCCTTTACAAGCACATGAACTTTAACGGCATCCCAGTCTTAGTCTGTAGGGTTCACTATTGAGTTGGCCCATCCTTTGCAGCTATAACAGCTTCACCTCTTCTGGGAAAGCTGTCCACAAGGTTTAGGAGTGTCTATGGGAATGTTTGACCATTCTTCTAGAAGCACAGCTGTGAGGTCAGGCATTGATGTTGGACGAGAAGGCCCAACTCGCAGTCTCCGCTCTAATTCATCCCAAAGGTGTTCTATCGGGTTGAGGTCAGGACCAGTCAAGTTCCTCCACCCCAAATTCGCTCATCCATGTCTTTATGGACCTTGCTTAGTGCACTGGTCCAAATCATTTGGTGGAGGGGGGATTATGGTGTGGGGTTGTTTTTATCAGGGGTTGGGCTTGGCCCCTTAGTTTCAGTGAAGGGAACTCTTAAGGCGTCAGCATACCAAGACATTTTGGACAATTTCATGCTCCCAACTTTGTGGGAAGAGTTTGGGGATGGCCCCTTCCTGTTCCAACATGACTGCCCACCCCTGCACAAAGCAAGGTCCATAAAGACATGGATGAGCAAGTTTTGGGTGGAGGAACCTGACTGACCTGAACAGAGTCCTGACCTCAACCTGATAGAACACATTTGGGATGAATTAGAGTGGAGCCAGCGAGCCAGGCCTTCTCGTCCAACATCAGTGCCTGACCTCACAAATGCGCTTCTGGAAGAATGGTCAAACATTCCCATAGACACTCCTAAACTTTGTCCACAGCCTTCCCGGAGGAGTTGTAGCTGTTATGTCCCAATACTTTTGACAATAAAGTGTATGTCGTCACTGGTCTGTCTGGTATTACTGTACATTACGGGTTGTTATTAGAAACCACAGGGCCCCATAGAGACAATGGGGCCTCATACTGTCAGTGCATCAGATATGAATGAACACAGTGAGTAATCAATACCAATCACTCATTGTATTCCTTCAGGAAAAGAAGAGGCTGGTAAATATGACATTTACTGGATTCTTCCCCCAATCCCCATCTTGAAGGATCCTTTTGTGTGCTTGCAGCTGCTGGGGGGAAGGACAGGAGAGAAGCTGGAAGCACTGTGAGGGTAGGGCGGGCACACACAGGGGGGCCCTAGGCATCAGGGGGAAATGTATGGTGAACAGTGTGGCTGCGGGGCAATTACCGAAACCAATTCCCCGTATGGCCCTCTCTGCCGGTGCTGAGATCCGATCCACCGTCTTGCCTGGTCCCCCCTGCTGGCCCGGGCCCTGTACAGGAAGACCGGTGGCACCCCCTTATCCATGGCCCTATACATACGGTGTCCAACAATTGAACCTAAAAAAGAGAAGGAACCAGCTCTCAACCCATAGACCTCAAAAATTTTATGAGGCCATGATAATAAAAAAAATAGACCAGATACATTGATGTTTCTGGGCCATGGTGGACCCCTTTCTCGATGGCCGGCAATAACTGAACCTGACGGGTAATAGCTGATGATCAAAAGATGGTGGCCCTACTCCATTCCATCGATCTCCTGGCCGGCGGTGTTCTCTGGTCACATTGGAGGCTCTTGGGCAGAGTCCGGCTGGTTAATGATGGGGGAGAACCGGTTGGAGAATTGGTGAAATGATTATTAATTGCACAATTATAACTCTCCGGGGACGTCGCTCACCCCCACCATCCCTGTCTACCACCAAGTGCACCTGTCAATAGAAAACTAATTTTCCTGCTTTGGCAGAGAAATGAGGTGTGAGGCACAGCGGTAATTGGTGATAATGAGCTAACTTATTCTTAATATTCCTCTAGCGGCTGTCACCGTCCCGCTCAGGAGGAAGCGGTCAGGACGCACCTACATTAACCCCTTCCGTGTGGGAGGTTACATATTAATACAATGTGGTATCATTGTCATGTGATTGTGAAAAGATTTGTTTGCTCTCATTGAACATTCTATACAGGTTAGGGTCAGGCTTTCTGGTTTTTCATCATTTTTAGTCTCCAAATAGATAAAAGCTGAAGGTTAATCTGCTTCTATGTTTCCTTCCTTGGTTCCCCCTCCCCAAAATGCGAATGACCTTTTAGGGAAAAAAAACCTTTCTAATTTGATTGCATGTTATTTTATAGCTAGTGATGTCATCACCGGGACTCTGTCCTTCTCTATGCAATGCAGGCAGGTCATGGCTGGTGGGAGGGGCCTGCAGGGGGCTGTACAGAGCCTCCTAAAAACATCACAGCCCCCGGCCTCAGTACTTCTCTCAAGAACTTACATTGTTCATTCAAAATTTACATGTTGGTAGAGTAAGTGCCCATTCACATAGGGGCGACTTGCGATCCGACTTGAGTTGCCTCAAGTCGCCCCAAGTCGCTTGACATCTGAAATCCCATTGAAATGAATGGGAGCCATCTTAATATACGCGACTGAAGTCGCTCCGACTTCAAGGCGACTTCTGAAAAGGTTCCTGTACTACTTCTAGGCGACTTCTATCCGACTTGTGCCCATAGGATTCAATAGAAGTCGCCTCCAAGTCGGATCCCCCATCTACATGGAAGCGACTAAAAGAAAAGAATTTATCCAGGGCAACCACCTCCCTCCCCGCTCTGATTGGCCACAGGCAAAGTCGCCTGGCATAGTCAAGCTTGAAGTTGCCTCCAAGTAGCCTGCAAGTAGCCTACAAGTTGCCTAGCAAAGTCGTGCCTGAAGTCGGATCGCCCCTGTGTGAATGCAGCCTAACTCTTCCTGTATAGTAACTCTTCTTCTTCATTGCAGATAAGAAATGGATTCCATGCAGAAGCAACATGCGGTCATTGAGTTCTTGATGAAGGAGTGGTGCAGTCTGTTACAACAACCACAACAGGCTACAAAACGTTTACAGAGATGACACCACTGACCAGAGCAATGGGCACAGATGGATGACGAAGTTTAAAGATGGGGAAACCAACATTGAGGACAAATCACACAGAGGTGACCATCAGTGTCAGAGAGCCTGCCCCCTCCTTCATCAAGAACTCAATGACAACATGTTGCTTCTGCTTAGAATTCATTATTTACCTGCAATGAAGAAGACGAAAAGTTACTATAGATCAGGATATCTCATCCAGGGTTCCTCCAGAGGTAGCAATGGGTTCCTTGAGCAATGAGCAATTTCTGCTTCTCAGATGCAAACCACTGACACCATCATCATTTTAGCTATCTAAGGAGCATTCTTCCCACTGATCACCAATGTAAGGAGCATTCTTCCCACTGATCACCAATGTAAGGAGCATTCTTCCCACTGATCACCAATGTAAGGAGCATTCTTCCCACTGATCACCAATGTAAGGAACATAATTCCCACTGACCATCACACCAATGTACTGTGAGATGTAAATGTATAAATTATTAGCAGGTGTTCTTTGAAGGCAAAAAAATATGTCAAGGATCCTCCATGTTCTACAGGATGAGACCTCTACCGACATGTGAAATTTGAAGGGCCGATGTAAGTTAATAAAAAATTTATGCCCACTTTTGTCTTCTTTTGGTACAGCCCTCGTAGTCGGGTTGGAAAGAGAAAGAGTCCATCTGGTTCAACCAACAGAAAAAAAGGATTAAATAGAAACCCTTCATATACCCACAGAGGGTTCCAGAGGAAGGCAAAAGATAACCCCTTATGGGTCCAGTTGGTCCAACGAGGACAAAAAAAAAATTCCTTCCTGATCCTCCAGATGTAGTTGAAGTTATAATTGAATTCTGATTTTACAAACTGGTATCCTCCAAATCCGTTCTGCAGATTGTCTCCTGTTTTATCTGCATGTTTGGACCTGGAAATAAAGACCAGGCGGCCCGGGATACCTTCATTGCCACACCGCCAACGGGGCCAACCATGTATTGCAAGGACATTTAGAATCATGGAACTCTCCACCCCCCAGCTGGGAACATTTGTTAGAAGGAGTTTTATACCTGAAAATACACAACATCAATTATGCTTTTGGTTTCAGTCACTCTGATCCCCGTGTCCATGAGATCTGGAGGCTTTGAGCCATCGTCCCTCAGAAGCCCCATTGCAGGCTGAAGAGGATTTGGATTCAGCAAGGGGGGTTTGCAGCGTGTGACCTGCATGGTGGAGAGAGGCCGCCGCTGTATTCATTACCTGCAATCTGCCATTTTAACATTGACGGATGGCTTCTCATCCCTCTGCGGCTCGGAGCTTGTACAGACCATAAAACATGGCGACAGCTTAAATATGGACCTGCTCAGCTCCACAGCCGCCAGTGATCCGTCTTTCCGGGCCGATTCTGCCTCCGTCAAATGAGCAAATTACCGGGGCCGCGGCTTTCAGAGGCGCTGATGAGATGTGCTGGTGGAACATGACTCTTTCATCACTGCGGGTGGCTCACCGGGGGCACCGAGCTGTGCACCGTGTAGTGTTAACAAAGCCTTCCATGGCCCTTCCTGACGGTGGTACGTTCAGGTGAAGGGATCCCCAGATAGCTTCCTTATAGAGGATGGAAGAGTTCAGGATTACATATAATAATAGAAACTTATCAAGGTGAACTCCGTAGCCTCTTGCAGGCGGTGTAAACCCAATCACTTACATCTCATGTAATCTATAACGTGTTAACCTCTCGCCGTCCACGTATCGCACGTGTGTGCTGGAAAATAGGGTGGGCTTTAATGCCCGCACACCGTACATATGCGTCAGTAGGCAGCTGAGGTGCGGAGAGCACACTCCCATCACAGTGACCAAGCTGTCATAGACAGTGCCCAGTCTCTAGTAATGATGGAGAGTCAGTAGAGCTCATTTGACAGAGGCAGAAGCAGCCTGGAAAGACGGATCACTAGCGGCTCTGGAGCCAAGCAGTAGGACTGACTCCCAATCATGTGACCACTATGACAGCCAGTCATATGATCAAGCAGTCCCAGAATCCCTTTAACAGGGTTTTACGCCCAGAGGTCAAGAAGGATTGCCCAATCATGTGACCACAAAACAGGGGGCGCCAACTAAGTGCAGCATTAACATCCCACAAAACAGGGGGTGCCAACTAAGTGCAGCATTAACATCCCTCAAAACAGGGGGTGCCAACTAAGTGCAGCATTAACATCCCTCAAAACGGGGTGCCAACTAAGTGCAGCATTAAAGTGGTTGTCAACTCGTGACAACCACTTTAACCTACAGGTAAGCCTATGATAAGGCCTATAATAAGGCTTACCTGTAGGTGCCCTGTATATCTCTAAAACCTGTACGGTTCAGGAGATATGCAGTGTACTGCTGATGCCGACGTCATTTTGGCATCCGTGCCGTTTCTTCACTGTGATCGTGCCGTGACTGCCAGCTCCCGCGTGCAAGCGCAGGAGTGACGTCAGCACGGCTCTGCCAATCACAGCGCTGGTGAGCCGCAGACCAGGAAGTGACATGTCGCCGGTCACAGCAGTGTGCCGAGACCACTGCAACAGCTTTGTTTCAAGGTAAGTATTCCACAATGAGCTAGTATGCGATGCATACTAGCTCATTATGCCTTTCTCTTGCAGCGTTTTTTTTTGGGGGGGGGGGAAGCCTTGACTTGACAACCTCTTTAACATCCCACAAAATAGTGGGCGCAAACTAAGTGCAGCATTAACATCCCACAAAACAGGGGGGCGCCAACTAAGTGCACAATTAACATCCTTAGTTGGATAAAAGCAGTAGGCAACTCACATAATAATAGACAAAATGCGCACATTAGAGAAAGTCTATCCCAAGCAGGGGTCTTGTGCCGGTGGGGACTTGTGTTGCAATGCTGTACTGTGACCATAAGCTGTATGAGGGCCGCTCAGGAGCTGAACCAGGAAGTAACAGGAACCACCGTGGCGCTCAGAAGCAGGCGTGACATCACACCGGGGGAGGACCTGCAGCCAGAGGGCGTGGTAACGCGTTTCGGAGCGATCTTGCTCCTTTCTTAAACATGATTATCAATCATGTGACCTCAGTCATTGGCTGTCACATGATCAGGCAGTCCTTCCTGGCTAAGTCCAGTGTCCCTTGAACAGGGTTTTGCTTCCACATTGCGGGAAGGACTGCCCAATCATGTGACCTCATTGGCTGTCCTAGTGGTCACATGATCAGACAGTCCTTTCCGCCTCGCCATAGTGTCGTTCTAACAGGGTTTTACTCCCGGAGGGCGGGAAGGACTGCTCAGTTATGTATCCTCAGTCATTGGCTGCCACAGTGGTCACATGATCGGGCAGTCCTTCCCGCCTAGCCCTAGTGTCCCTTTAACAGGGTTTTACTCGTGGTGGGCGGGAAGGACTGACCAATCATGTGATCTCAGTCATTGGCTGTCACAGTGGTCACATGATCAGGCAGTCCTTCCCGGCTAGCCCTAGTGTCGCTTTAACAGGGTTTTACTCCCGGGGGGGAGAGAAGGACTGACCAATCATGTGACCTCATTGGCTGTCACAGTGGTCACATGATCAGGCAGTCCTTCCCGCCTAGCCCTAGTGTCACTTTAACAGGGTTTTACTCCCAGGGAGAGGGAAGGACTGCCCGATCATGTGACCTCAGTCATTGGCTGTCACAGTGGTCACATGATCGGGAACTGGTCCTACTGGTTCTCCATTATTACTAGAAACTTGGAGCTTGGTCACTGTGATGGGAGCATGCTTTTAGCACTGAAACCTCTGCCAGACATGGCCCAAAGGGTCAATTTTATTTTCAAAAGTGTCTTTCTGTATTTTTAAATCTGCAGTATTCAGTAATCCTTGGTAATCATGCAATGGAGGTCCTTGTTCAGGCACTTCCTGGTATAGGGTGACAACGCTCTCAGCCGGTCTCCCAACTTTGCACCTTTGTTGTCACGAGGGGTTTATTTACTAAAGCTAGAGAGTGCAAAATTAGTCACAATTCTGAAACCAATCAGCTTCTAACCTCAGCTTGTTTAATTGAGCTTTAGCAATAAAACCTGGAAGCTGATGGGTTTCTATGCAGAATTGTGATTAATTTTGCACTCTCTAGCTTTAGTAAATAACCCAATCCCCTTCCCCCCGCCACGGTCAGATCGACCTCAATTGGAGGTTAAAAAAATGGCCATGAAAATTCTGACCAGCGCATTCGATGGCTTGAGAAATGTCGTTCATAAGTACTTAAAAAATTCTGTTCTCAAAGTGGAGTTCCACTGTTTTCTAAGTTTATTAAAAGTCGGCAGCTACAAAAAGTAGCACACACGGTACAGTGGTTGTACAACAATGGGTGTACAACCATTGTACAATCATCCGACCTTTAGTACGCGCGATTAGAATTGCCGTTGTACAACAGAAGTTGGATGAGCAGACTAGAAAACTTTGGTTGTACAACAAGCGGTTGTACGACCGTTGTACAGAGAAGTTGGTCCAACAAAGTTGTACTGTGCAAAACAGGCATGCTCAGAAATCAGGAACGCCTGGAATGTCCGTTCTGGGAAACCTCCTGATTCACAAATCACATTTCCCTGAACTTCCTCTTTATACGGTCGTAACACGTCACTAGGTTGTACGATCGCTTAGTGCACGTCAGTATGCGAGACACAACAGCCAACATCCCACTTGGTCCAAAGTTGGACGTTCGGTTGTACAACCATTGCACCCGTGTGTACGAGGCTTTAATAAACAGACACTTACCTGTCCCAGGCTCCAGCGATGCGGCCACCCAGAGCCTTGGATCTCTCCCCCTCCCCTCCGCTGCGCCGTCATTGCTACTGTGGGCACTCGGCGGTGACAGCTAGCGAATTCACAGCCGGGTGCGCACTGCGTGGGCGCCACAGTGCTCCGTGATTGGTCCCAAAGTCTTCTAGGACCAGTCCTGTGTCCCAGAAGACTTCGGGAGGGAGGGGGATCGAGGCCTTCCACTTCCCCATCACCTAAGGCGACCAGCAAGAAAGTGCCCATCAAAATCGGGTACCCGCAGCCCCCCCATCCTCCCCAAAAAGCTCAGTTTCACCATCAGGAGCTGGGGAGGAGGTCTTAAAGTGGAAGTTCTTCTTTTGAGTGGAGCTCCGCTTTAACATTTGATTTTGGAAAGAATGGACCGTCCTGAACAAAAAAAAATACGCTGTTAGAAATTCAAGAAATTCACTAATTTAACCCCTTCAGCCCTGTAAGGATTTCCCACTGTAAGACCAGAGCACTTTTTGCGATTCGGTGCTGCGTCGCTTTAACTGACAATTGCGCGGTCGTGCAACGTTGCACCCAAACAAAATTGCGTCCTTTTTTCCCCACAAATAGGGCTTTCTTTTGGTGGTATTTGATCCCCTCTGCGTCATTTCTGATCACCGCTATAAACAAAAGAAGAGCGACAAAACAAATTTCTTACTTTTTGCTAAAATACAAATCCAAAAAAAATATATAAAAAAACATTTTTTTCCATCGGTTTTGGCCGATTTATATTCTCCCTCATATTTTTGGTAAAAAAAAAATCGTAATCTGTGTTTATTGATTGGTTTGCGCAAAAGTTGCTGCGTTTACGGACGATGAGAATTCATTTCTGGGGTTTTTTATTTTTTTTTTTTTTTTTACTAGTAATGGCGGTGATCTGCGATTTTTAGCGGTACTGCGACATTGTGGCGGACATGTCGGACCATTTTGACACTTTTTTGAGACCATTGGCATTTATACAGCGATCAGCGCTATAAACATGCACTGATTACTGTCTAAATGCCATTGGCAGTGAAGGGGTTATACCCTAGAAGACGTCTGTTGAGACGAAATCGATCGGGTGGAGTGCTGTCCCACTACAACCGCTGATTTATTTTAATTGCTGTACAGCTGTCATTTTTCTGGATACATGTGAGTTCAACTAATTTTTTAAATAAATTGTTTTATCCATACGTTATCACACTATCCAGTCCATTCCTTTTTCTTTTGGGTACCGTACTGCCTGCCCTGGAATTGGGGAGACCATTTGGTCTTGTGGTCACACACTATCCTCAAATCCATATATACATCCAAGAAAGCGGCTACGGCAATCCTAACAGAAGAAAAGGGAGGACACGTTCCAAAGGAGAGAGAGGGTGCCCCCCTAACAACAACATACCAGCACGGCTTTGTGGTAGCCTTGACCCACACAAGTGCACTAGACCTCCTGTAATTAAGAGGTCCAAGAAATCTGGTAAGAGTACAACCATCCGTGGTGGAGGTTCTTTTCACATTTGGAACACTGTGGTGCATGTCGGGCATCTTTTTTATATTTGATCAAGGATTATATTATTTCATCACTCGTCACATTGGACTTTATCTATATGGACTTTTATTTATTTGGAGATTTATGAGTTTACTCACTGTTATTATTTTTTACACTTGATTTCACTTTCATGTTTCATTTGATTTATGTCTCATACACCAGCGCAGCTTTTTTTCATGTTTAGTGAAGGGGTTAACCTGCAGGGGCCGCTCTAAGGGTTAACTGTGTTCCCTGGGCGTGTTCTAACTGTATGGGGGCTGGCCTGGCAGGGGGAGGGGAGTGATCGCGGCTTCCATATACAGGAAGCCTGTGATCACAGCCCTTCTCCCTCTGTCAGAACGGAGATCTGTGTTTACTTACACCGACCTCCGTTCTCTCACTGCGGGGGGGGGGGGGGTCACGGGTAGCCGGCGGCGATCGAGTCCACCTTACCAGCTCCCTGCCCCCCCCCGGACATAGTGAGCACGCAAGTACGTCTCTGGCGGCACGCGCTCACAGCACTAGTTATCGCAGCTGCCGTCCTATGACTGCGGTTTGCGATAACGAGCCACTCTGTCGCCGTCAGACTGTGGTCGGCAAGTGGATAAGAAAAATTTCCCATCCTGCTCCTTCGAATTTTCTCATCACTATGGTGGAAAGCGAACATGAATTTGACCCCGCTTAAGGAGTCGATTTTCCCCTTTAAAATAAAAAACCTGTCACACTTCCCTTCTTCTGTGCAGTTGTTTTGCACAGAGTAGCCCCGAACCTCCTCTTCTGGGGTCCTCCAGCGGCGCTCCTGGGTCCTCCTCCGCATCGAGTAACCCGTCAGGGAAAGCTTCCCCGGGGGTCAAACGTGTGGGCGCGCTCCCGTGTTATTCACACACAAACAGCGGTACTCGGCTCCGCCCCCCGCGTCACAGGACAATGGCTCCCCTGCTATCAATCCAGCCAATGAGGACCCGTGACACCGGCTGGTGCGGATTGCTTATAGCCGCCGATGAAAGGGGGGCTCTGGGGGGGGTCACTACTGAGAAAAGAATTTTCACCTGAATGCAAACCATGAGGCTTTACAACCCCTTTAACTTGTCTGCAGAACCACCTACAGTTGTATTAAAATGTCATGTATGGGAACCGTAGTCCGGCCCACCTCACCGCCTAGGATCCCTGCTCCTATCTCTGATGGGCTGAACAGCGTTGTGTCCCCTGTAATGATGTCACAGGGGCCAAAAGAGCATTTATCCGTTTCCTGGACAGAGGAGATGTACAGGGGGAGGAGAGTGTCAAAGTTCACATTTGTGCAAAATCGCGTGCTTTCCCGACATGCGCAGAAACTCACTACCCTTCAGCAGATGCACATTGGTGCCATGAATGGGTTTGGTTTGGCTGCGGTGCGATTTTGGAAAACGGCTACTTGCCCGAATTGCACACGCGCGCCCTCCATCGCACCTGCATGGTGTGAACAGAGCCTTAACGTGATTGGAAACCATCACCTTGTAAAAACAACCCCTTTCGTTTAAAACCGAAATGAAAGGCAAACATTTGTGTATAGATATAAAAAAAAAAAAAAATTATAAATATGTTTTTCCCCCTTTTTTTTATAAGTGATCCCATTCCCTTTGTTCTCAGCTGGATAAGAGCTGGGGGGGGGGGGGATGAAACAGCAGCACACTGAGCTGCCCAGTGAATGGCTGTGGAGGGGGAGGTGGTTGTCAGGACAAGTCGGAGAGCACACTGAGTTCTGAGAACTGACCACTCTATGCTCTTCTGCTTAGTGCGGTCAGTTTTTTAAGAGGAAAGCAGAGGGATTGGCAGGAACACCAGGGATTTCACACAAAGGAAGCAATACAAAGAGAAGAGGAGACTTCCTCATACAGGACATGGGGCAGCAGCCACATATCAGGAATAAGAAATGTTGGGGTAACAAACGTTGTAATGTTGGACTTTCCAAGACGTTAATATTTCGGAAGGAGGAGAAGTACAGAACCGCTTTGTCTGTGCCGAATACGAGGCTTTTCGGAAGGAACGTTGGCGGTTGGCTATCAGTTGACTCCTTTCCGACGTTGGTTGAGCAGCGACAATCTGCTTTCTGTACTCTGGGGTGCCGAATCTTGACTGATGTGCTTGCAGCCCTGCCCTGAGATTTACCCCCGCCGCCGGGGCCGCTCTTCCATGAACCCCCATCATTTCGGCGCTCCCGTTATGGCCACATTTTTCTTGTCAGACTGACAGAGCTGCTAAGTGGATTTCTGGCTGATCCACGGACGGCTTATCACATTACCGCAATGTCCTACATAAACATATTACTTTGTATTCAATAGGCCTAATGAATATAAACTACCAGCAGCATTTTGGGGATATTTCCTTTTATGAGCCAAGACGGATGGCCGGTTATAGATTTATTAAAGAATAATAGACGGGCCTCCTCCTCCTTCCACCACCCCCCATTTCATACACCGCACTGAAAAATCAATATGTTTATTGTAAGAATATTGTCTATTGATATTGTAATAATCGGGCAGATTGATTTAATGCTGTGCCGAGGATGGAATGGGTCAGTCCAGGGTTAGCCGAGAAAAACTACAAAGCATCCTGTGAAGAGTCACCGCGTCCCCATCCTAGGAATTCACTAAAACAAATTACTATTTAGAGAAATTCCTATTGAGCGCAATTTGTAGGATCTCTGATGAATTTGGGAACATTCCAATTTTATTCATAATCACAAATATGAAGATTTGGTTTTCCGCCAATTTGATAAACGTAAAACAAAAATTTTCTACTCACATAAAGTACAAACAATGGGAAAAAAACGGGAGCACGATGGAGCAGGCCCACCAGGAACATGCTCTGGGTGACCGGCGTTCTAAGGTCTCGGTGTGGTGACCGGCGTTCTAAGGTTCGGTGTGGTGACCGGCGTTCTAAGGTTCGGTGTGGTGACTGGCATTCTAAGGTCTCGGTGTGGTGACCGGCATTCTAAGGTCTCTGTGTGGTGACCGGCGTTCTAAGGTCTCTGTGTGGTGACCGACGTTCTAAGGTCTCTGTGTGGTGACTGACGTTCTAAGGTCTCGGTGTGGTGACCGACGTTCTAAAGTCTCGGTGTGGTAACCGGCATTCTGAGGTCTCGGTGTGGTGACCGAGGTTCTAAGGTCTCGGTGTGGTGACCGGCTTTCTAAGGTCTCGGTGTGGTGACTGACGTCTAAGGTCTCGGTGAGGTGACCAGCGTTTTAAGGTCTCTGTGTGGTGACCGGCGTTCTAATGTCTCTGTGTGGTGACCAGCGTTCCAAGGTCTCTGTGTGGTGACCGGCGTTCTAAGGTCTCTGTGTGGTGACCGGCGTTCTAAGGTCTCTGTGTGGTGACCGACGTTCTAAGGTCTCGGTGTGGTGACCGACGTTCTAAGGTCTTGGTGTGGTGACCGACGTTCTAAAGTCTCGGTGTGGTGACCGACGTTCTAAAGTCTCGGTGTGGTGACCGGCGTTCTAAGGTCTCGGTGTGGTAACTGCCGTTCTAAGGTCTCGGTGTGGTGACTGGCGTTCCAAGGTCTTGGTGTGGTGACCAGCGTTCTAAGGTCTCTGTGTGGTGACCGGCGTTCTAATGTCTCAGTGTGGTGACCAGCGTTCCAAGGTCTCTGTGTGGTGACCGGCGTTCTAAGGTCTCTGTGTGGTGACCGGCGTTCTAAGGTCTCGGTGAGGTGACCAGCGTTCTAAGGTCTCTGTGTGGTGACCGGCATTCTAAGGTCTCTGTGTGGTGACCGGCGTTCTAATGTCTCTGTGTGGTGACCAGCGTTCCAAGGTCTCTGTGTGGTGACCGGCGTTCTAAGGTCTCTGTGTGGTGACCGGCGTTCTAAGGTCTCGGTGTGGTGACCCGCATTCTAAGGTCTCGTCTGGAATCTTACGCCCAGTGGTGTGGCTCTGGAATCT
>BLSH010188345.1:135943-148318 GCA_018402905.1 Glandirana rugosa | reverse complement strand
TGGCTCTGGAATCTTACGCCCAGTGGTGTGGCTCTGGAATCTTACCATTCTAAGGTCTCGGTGTGGTGACCCGCATTCTAAGGTCTCGGTGTGGTGACCGGCGTTCTAAGGTCTCTGTGTGGTGACCGTCGTTCTAAGGTCTCTGTGTGGTGACCGTCGTTCTAAGGTCTCTGTGTGGTGACCGGCGTTCTAAGGTCTCGGTGTTAATATCTCATTCGCGTTTGGTGAATTTTTCTTGAATGGCCTGTAAATCTTTTTTTCCTGTTATTAAAATTTGCCCTCTCCTCATCATGAGTTCTGATTCAGGTGTCATTTCCGCTCCAGTTAAAATATCTTTTGTGATCAAAGTTCAGGATGACTCACGGCTCCTTTTATGTTAAATTCCATCGTGAATCAACCTTTTTTATGGCCCTTCCATCCTGTAAAATATAGAATAATATTCGCGTTTTCAAGGACTTTTGTCTATCGAGTTCATTCTGTTCTCGTTAATTATTTTTTCTGTTACATTGTTAATACACTGCCAGGAAGGCGTTGCGTTGAATGGGGAGAAAAGCAGTGTGTGGTTGCAGCAACCAATGGAAAATCTTTGTATGCCCATTCCAATTGCCTTCCTCTACTCTGGGGCGCATCAGCTCCCCAATGGAGTGTCCAGTCTGTGTGACTTCCTTTCCCAGGGATCGTCAACTTTCAAATGGAGCGCCCAAAGAGACTTCCTCTCTCGCTGGAATCAAAAGGAGTGCCCAGTCTGTCTGGTTTCCTCTTCCTGGCATGTAACAGCTCTCCAAAGAAGTGCTAGATCCATGTGCCTTCCCCTCCCTGGGAACCATCAGTTCTCCAATGGAGTTCCCAGTCCATGTATCTTCCTCTACCCTGGAACTCATCAGCTCTCCAATGGAGTGCCCATTCCATGTGATTTCCTCTACCCTGGAACTCACCAGCTCTCCAATGGAGTGCCCATTCCATGTGCCTTCCTCTACTTTGGGGCGCATCAGCTCTCCAATGGAGTGCCCATTCCATGTGCCTTCCTCTACTCTGGGGCGCATCAGCTCCCCAATGGAGTGTCCAGTCTGTGTGACTTCCTTTCCCAGGGATTGTCAGCTTTCCAATGGAGTGTCCAAAGAGACTTCCTCTCTCTCTGGAATAAAAAGGAGTGCCCAGTCTGTCTGGTTTCCTCTTCCTGGCATGTAACAGCTCTCCAAAGGAGTGCTAGATCCATGTGCCTTCCCCTCCCTGGGAACCATCAGTTCTCCAATGGAGTTTGCAGTCCATGTGCCTTCCTCTCCCTGGGATGCATCAGGGGTGTCCAGTCCATGTGCCTATTACCCTGGGATGCATCAGCTCTCCAATAGATTGCCCAGTCCATGTGACTTCCTCTCTCCCCGGAATCCAAAGAAGTGCCCAGTCTGCCTGCCTTCCTCTCCCTGGGATCTATCAGCTCTCCAAAGGAGTGCCCTGGTCCATGTGCCTTCCTCTCCCTGGGATCTAAGGGAGTGCCCAGTCTGTATGCCTTCCTCTCCCTGAGATCCATCAGTTTATATTGTCTGATGCCACCCGGGAATAGAAAATCCAAATGTCTCCTGGCATCATATCGTCGTGAATAGAGGCACTTTGATGCCGCAAGTTTAGGAAGTTTTCTGAAGATTTGACATCCTGCAGACACAATCTGACCACTGTCTATATTTTGTGAGCTGCCCAAGGTCACTTTTTTAAATTGTTACATGATATGTATGGAGTCTGTATGAGGGTTACATTAAATGATGGAGTTCAGGTGTTTCCAGTGAAGGCTACTTGTTAAAGACATTGTAGACAATTGGACTCTTCCAACCTTGTGGTAACAGTTTTATGAAGACCCTTTTCTGTTCCACCACGACTGTGCCCCCCCTGTGTACAAAGCCAGCTCCATAAAGACGTGGTGTGACCAGTTTCAGGTGGGGGAACTTTAGGGGCCTACACAGAGCCTGACCCCAACCCTACTGAACACCTGTAGGATGAATTGGAATGCCAATTATTAGCCGGTTCTTTTCATCCAACCTGACCTCATAAACGGTCACAAATTCCCACAGACGCCTTTTAAAATCTTGTGGAAAGCCTTCTAAGAAGAGTGGATGAAATTATAGCCACAAAAAGGCATAATAATTGGGAGGACAACTTCATATTAACAACCATGGAAGGGGGAAACTATAAATGTCCATGGAGGGAGGTGGCAACTCCATATTAATCGCCATAAAGGGAGAGGGCAACTCTATATTAATGGGGGAAAGGGGTAGCTCCATATTAATGGCCATGGGGGAGGGCAACATCATATGAATGACCATGGTAGGAAGGGGCACTCCATATTAATGGCTATGGTTGGAGAGGACAATGCCACATTAATAGCCATGAGTGGAGAGGGTAACTCCATATTAATGGCCGTGGGGTGGGGCAACTTCATACTAACAGCCATGGAGGGAGTGGCAACACCATATTACTGGCTGTGGGGGGTGGCAACTCCATATTAATAGTCAGGGCAGGAGAAGGCAACTCCATGTTACTGGCCATAGTTTTGGAACGGGTTGTCCATCAAGCTGGTGTCCACCAACGTTTGGCCATAGTGACTATAGAGTTTCCCCTGTGACTCGTTCTACACATTCATTCCTCGACTGTCCTGCTATGTAGGTTTAAGACAGGTTCTCTTCGTTTGTCAGCGCCGGGCCTCTAAACAGGAGAAAGTAAATCTCTGATGAGATCATCACCATACATGAATATTCATTGATGTCTTCTGAACATGACGGGACCTGGGTGGGGGGGATGTCTCAGGTGATGGTCCTGCATGCGGCCGGGGAGCGGGTTTTGGAGGCGCCGGCGGCCCGTATTCCGGTGCGATCCCGGAACGCAGACTTCGCGTCTTTTTTGTCTCTGATTGGAGTTTATAAAAATCTCTGGTTTGGCCTCCCCAGAGCACGGCGGCATTTGATGTGTTATTAAATCAGTCGCTGCAGATTACATGGAAAAATCAATGAGGACCTGTAATTGCATATTAGCAGCCTGTTCTGCCATTGTTATTTTATTTATTTTTTTGATGTGCGGATAATTATAATAAGCGTGTTTACCGCGTGCTGGACGGGAATCCGTCTTCCTAAGTGATTTACTGAGCTGAAGCCGCCAGCCTTGGCAGCGCCGAGTCACACGCCAGCCAAGAATCAGCCAGCTGGTGCCGGGTCACAATACACACAAATCCCTGCGGCCAATCATGGGCCAGAACCACCTACACCCACCATGTTATCTTCTCTCCACACACCCTATTGTGGGCGTATCTGCCACACAGATCCCTGCGGCCAATCATGGGCTAGAACCACCTACACCCCCATATTATCTTCTCTCCACACACCCTATTGTGGGCGTATCTGCCACACAGATCCCTGCGGCCAATCATGGACCAGAACCACCTACACCCCCATATTATCTTCTCTCCACAGACCCCATTGTGGGCGTATCTGCCACACAGATCCCTGCGGCCAATCATGGGCCAGAACCACCTACGCCCCCATATTATCTTCTCTCCACAGACCCCATTGTGGGCGTATCTGCCCAGTCCACATATACCCCTATGTTGGTGTCCTGCCCTCTCCACTTAGGCTTGTTCTTCATTTCCACAAATACCCCGCTGTGGGTGTGTCTTGCCCTCTCCACATACACCCCGCTGTGGATGTGTCTTGCCCTCTCCACATACACCCCGCTGTGGGTGTGTCTTGCCCTCTCCACATACACCCCGCTGTGGATGTGTCTTGCCCTCTCCACTTAGGCTTGTTCTTCATTTCCACAAACACCCCACAGTGGGCTTGCCCTGCCCTCTCCATATATACCCAGCTGTGGGTGTGTCTTGCCTTCTCCACATACACCCCGCTGTGGGTGGGTCCTGCCCTCTCCACATATACCCCACTGTGGGTGTGTCCTGCTTCCTCCACATACATACAGTTGTAGGCTTGTTCTTCATTTCCACAAACACCCCGCAGTGGGCTTGCCCTGCCCTCTCCATATATACCCCGCTGTGGGTGTGTCTTGCCCTCTCCACATATACCCCACTGTGGGTGTGTCCTGCCCACTCCACATATACCCCACTGTGGGTGTGTCCTGCTCTCTCCACATATACCCCACTGTGGGTGTGTCCTGCCCACTCCACATATACCCCACTGTGGGTGTGTCCTGCCCACTCCACATATACCCCACTGTGGGTGTGTCCTGCTCTCCACATATACCCCACTGTGGGTGTGTCCTGCTGTCTCCACATATACCCCACTGTGGGTGTGTCCTGCCCCTCTAAATACACCCTGTTCTGGGAGTGTCCTGCCCTCTCCACTTACACCCCCCTATGGGAGTGTCCTGCCCTCTCCACATACACCCAAATGTAGGTGTGCCCTTCCCTCTCCGCTTACACCCCACTGTGGGTGTGTCCTGTCCCCTCTAAATACACCCTAGTATGGGCGTGTCCTGCCCTCTCCCCACTCTCCTCTGACCTGTTTAAAACGGGGTGGGGTCTCACTTTTATCAAGAAAATGGCAACAAATCTTTATAAATTGGTGATGTCACACAGACCTGCCACTCCCCTCTCCATGCAAAACTAACAAATCCATTGTCTCTGGGGGTTGGGCTTTAATGCTGAACTCCCCGCAGATATAAAAAGTGAATACAGCTCTGTAATCATTCATATTTCCTGGAAGGTATTCTTTACATACAAGCAGCAGAATGTGAGCTGATAGCAGCCTCTGTACGGCAGGGCTACAATGTGAGAGGAATAGCAGAACAATAGAGGAAAGCAGCATAAGGAGCAAATCGGTTCGTGTGCTGACCGAAGCAAGAAGCATGCTGACAGGAGGAGAGAACAGAGTGACAGAGAAAGGGAGCACGCTCATTACTGTGCTCTTTCATCCAGGACGACCTGGGATCAGAGACAGCTGGTTGAATGATGCGAGGCAGCAAACCGAAGACATCTAGTGGTAGAAAAGAAGTACTGTAGGGTGCTGACAGTAGGAGAGAACAGAGTGACAGAGAAAGGGAGCACGCTCATTACTGTGCTCTTTCATCCAGGACGACCTGGGCTCAGAGACAGTGGGTTGAATGATGCCAGGCAGCAAACCGAAGACATCTAGTGGCAGAAAAAAAGTGCTGCAGGGCACTGACAAGAAGTATGCTGAGGAGAGAGCAGTGTGACAGCGAGCAAGAGCTCATCACTGTGCTGCTTCTCCACCAGCATGACCTGGGCTCAAAGGAAGGATAGTGAATGATGCAGGCCATTAGACTGAGAACACCTAGTGGCAGAAAAGAAGTACTGCAGTGTAAATCTCTGGATTGAAGGTGAATGTTGCAGCAAAAGCTGTTTTTTTTAATCTTTTAATGAACAATTTAATTTATCTCTTTATTTTTGGCTTTACAATGGGATTTGGCGTGCGTCAGGGGAAATCGGGTCTCTTGCTGGGCCTGACCCCACGCTGCGGCACCCTTCCCAGTGTAGCTCTGCCCCGCGAGGTTAGGCGATCGCCGCCTTTTTTTTATTTCTCTGTCGCTGAAGCAGATTTGAGCAGGGAAAGTTTTTCTCTTCGGCTCTTCAATCTTCGTCCTCCCCGCTCAGCATGCCGATGCGCGCTGTCCATTAGGAAGAGTTAATACCTCCTGGATCTCTCCGTCTCCGCCGCCTGCAGCCAAGTGCGTTCCGTGCGCAGTGATGGGATTCAGGCGCTGTCAGTCCAGAGCAATGATCCCGCCGCTGTGCAGCCCAATTCATGGCTAAGTTATTGGGGACATAACCCTGTCCATTAGCTCAAAATTACCGGAATGACTTGTCCTCCTGTTCGGGGAGCTGCCGGCTCTGTCATATGCGAAAATTTAACTAGACCTGGAAACGCGGCGCCCCAGGCAGCGCAAAGAGCTTTAAGTTTAATTAAAAGTTTTTTTTTTTTCTTTGGATGTAGGTGACCTTATCTCGGCGCTGATAGCACGGCGTCCTCTTTATCCTTCCAGTATACAACGTCTCCTATATCCGTGTAAGGGTGGAGAAGACATGAAGACTCAGATCTGTCCACAGCTGGAGGACAACGAAGATCTCAACTAACGGAGACGCAAAATTATATCAAATTCGTGTTTTTCTCGACTTCACCAAAGTCTGCCGACCTTCAAAAAAGAAGATCGATCTTCATCCGGTTCCTTATTCTGTTTTATAAATGACGACCCCCCTCCCCAACTGGTATTTTAATTTGGATTGACCACTGAAGGCTTTAACTCATTTTTTAAAGATTATTTCTCCACCCCCTTCAAACTCAGGACAAATCAAATGATGGTTAGGAGGCTCCTGGTCATGAGAGCTTGCAATCTAAAAGGGAGGGGCAAATGATACAAAAAGCAATAACTGTATCCAAAATTTGCCGATAGAAAATCCTCCTGCGCTGTGTGGTGGACCTAGGTGGGATGGTCCTGATGACTTCTGTTAGAGTGTGCGGTATGGATGGTGCCCGCTGGCTGCCTAGATGGACCTGGGGGAGTCCTCAGTGCTAGGAAATAGGGAAGAGAACAGAAGGCGCCTGGCCTAGTGCATCGTCCATGGTAAACAGAAGTAGGTTATTAGGTACAGAAACCAGGCACCGCCTATCACCTGGCCAATACCATCCCTACAGTGAAGCATGGTGGTGGCAGCATCATGATGTGGGGATGTTTTCCAGCAGTAGGAACTGGGAGACTAGTCAGGATGGAGGGAAAGATGAATGCAGCAATGTACAAAGACATCCCTGATGATAACCTGCTCCTGAGTGCTCCGGACCTCAGACTGGGGTAAAGGTTCATCTTCCAACAGGACAACGACCCTCAGCACACAGCCAAGATAACAAAGGAGTGGCTACGGGACAACTCTGTGAATGTCCTTGGGTGGCCCAGCCAGAGCCCAGACTTGAACCCCATTGAACATCTCTGGAGGGATCTGAAAATGGCTGTGCACTGCCGCTCCCCATCCGACCTGATGGAGCTTGAGAGGTCCTGCAAAGAAGAATTGGGAGAAGCTGCCCAAAAATAGGAGTGCCAAGCTGGTAGCTTCACCCAACAAGACCTGAGGCTGTAATTGGTGCCAAAGGAGCTTCACCAAAGTACTGACCAAAGGATGTGATACTTATGTACATGGGAGAAGTTATACTCACATTTGATAAGAGAGTTAAAATCACAACATATCATAAAAATCCCTTGGAGTAGTCCTGGAAGGGTTGCCCGCATCCCCTTGGGGACTGGCGGGTACGATGGTGGGTGGTGGTTTCAGGCTGACGCATTTCGAGGTTTTAACCTCTTCTTCAGAGCCTTAGAAAGTCTTGTCTGGGGTGTGCCGGAGTGGTAGTGAGGTCATGGGAAACAGGTCCTCCCTCACTGGTTAGGTGTGTCCAGAGATCATCTGAGCATACTGAATCAGAAACAGCCCCTTCCTAACCAACGACACCACAAAGCTTCTAATCCACTCCCTTGGTCATCTCTCACCTCGGCTACTACACTGGCTCACCTCTACATAGCCAATCCCCACTTCAGTCCATTATGAACGCTGCCACCAGGCTCATCCACCTCAAAAACTGCTCGGCGTCTGCTACACCCCCATGTCCATCCCTCCATTGGCTGCCACTCAACCAACGTATTAAATTCAAGATACTAACAATACCTTATAAAGCCATCCACAACCTGGCCCCCAGCTACATCACTAACCTGGTCTCAAAATACCAACCAAATCGATCTCTTCGCTCCTCCCAAGGCCTCCTGCTCTCTAACTCCCTTGTCACCTCATCCCATGCTCACCTCCAGAACTTCTCCAGAGCCTCTCCCATCCTCTGGAACTCTCTACCCCAATCTGTCCGACTTTCTCCTATTTTGTCCACCTTCAGACGATCCCTGAAAACTCATCTCTTCATAGAAGCCTATCTGGCTCCCACCTAACAACTGTACATTTATCTTCTCCATCAGCACATCCCCCACAGTTATTACCTCTTGTATCTCTTGACCTTCCCTCTTAGATTGTAAGCTCTAACGAGCAGGGCCCTCTGATTCCTACTGTATTAAGTGTATTGTATTTGTACTGTCTACCCTCAAGTTGTAAAGCTCTGTGGAAACTGTTGCTGCTATATAAATCCTGTATAATAATAATAATAACTGTGAGGGGAGTGAGCTGAAAAATAAAGTAAACGTTCTGTTGCTCAGTGGAGGTGGGATAGGCTTCCTTTAAGGGATGATTTTTCAGGGATCTTCTGAAGAGGGACAGAGTAAGAGATAGCTGGGCAGATTGAGGTAGGGAGTTCCAGAGAATGGGAGAGGCTTTGGGGAAGTCCTGGAGGTGAGCATTGAAACTGGTGATGAGGGAGTTAGAAAGTTGGGTGAGCAGAGGATAGTGGACGGATTGGCAAAAAGGGGCAATGGCCACTGAATGGAGGCCAGTGGCGGGATTGGCAGAGAGGGGTGGAAGACACTGAATGGAGGCCAATGGAGGGATTGGCAAAGAGGGGTGGAGGGATTGGCAGAGAGGGGTGGAGTACATTAAATGAAGGCTAGTGGAGGCATTGGCAGAGAGGGGAGGAGGACAATAATTGGAGGCCACTGGAGAGTTTGTTAGAAACGGATGGAGGACACTGAATGGAAGAAAGTGGAGATATTGGCAGAAAGGGGCGGAGAACAATAAATGGAGGCCGGTGGAGGGATTGGCAGAGAGGGGTGGAGGATACTGAATGGAGGCCAGTGGAGGGATTGGCAGAGACCGGTGGAGAGCAGTGGAGGGATTGGCAGAGAGGGGTGGGGTACATCGAATGAAGGCTAGTGGAGGCATTGGCAGAGAGGAAAGGAGAACAATACTTGGAGGCCAGTGGAGAGTTTGTTAGAAATGGGTGGAGGACACTGAATAGAAGAAAGTGGAGATATTGGCAGAGAGGGTGGAGGACACTGAATGGAAGTCAGTGGAGGGATTGGCGGAGAGGGGTGGAGGACACTGAATGGAAGCCAGTGGGGGATTGGCAGAGAGGGGTGGAGGACCCTCAATTGAGGCCAGTGCAGGGATTAGCATAGAAGGATGGAAGAAACTGAGCAGAGGCCAGTTGAGGGATTGGTAGAAAGAGGTGGAGGACACTGAATAGAGGCAGAAAGGATTCTGTACTGGGTTATGCCAAACACCTTGACATTCAGAACTTCCTCCAACACCCTAATAGATAGTATGTACCTCCATAAATACCCAAGGCTGGGGGTGCCTCCATAAATATCCAAGGCTGGGGGTACCTCCATAAATATCCAAGGCTGGGGGTACCTCCATACATACCCGAGGCTGGGGGAACCTCCATACATACCCGAGGCTGGGGGAACCTCCATACATACCCGAGGCTGGAGGAACCTCCATACATACCCGAGGCTGGGGGAACCTCCATACATACCCGAGGCTGGGGGTACCTCCATACATACCTGAGGCTGGGGGTTCCTCCATACATACCTGAGGCTGGGGGTACCTCCATACATACCTGAGGCTGGGCGTTCCTCCATACATACCTGAGGCTGGGGGTTCCTCCATACATACCTGAGGCTGAGGGTAAACCATGCAGGAGCCTGTGCATTGCACCCATGACATACTGATTGTAGATTAAATGGTCTGCAGGCCGGAATGCAAAAATGTATTATATGCACATTTTATATTGTTGGTGCCTTTCATTTTCTAAAAGGTTGACTCTGCCTTTAGAAAAAGGTGAACCTGAAAATGGTTCATAATTCAGATTTTACACAGAAGTTCCTCTATCTACTGCCTGGTGCAATCGCCCATTAAAGATTTCCCGTCGTTGTTCGATATTCTCTCCGGTAATGGTCGTTTATTCTCAGATTTGTTCATAAAATAATTGGACTCATTCAATTTTGTTTGGAGTAAAAGTTTCTTCTGCCTATGGCGAGCCTTAAAGCCAACATAACATAAGCCTTACCCTGTTTGGCTCCTCCCTCTCATTGGCACCCCCCACCTCTTTAAAAAAAATTGTACAAGTCCTCTTCTTCCTCTGCTATTTGGTGAATCCTAAATTCTAAATGTACCTCAATGTATTTCTGCAACTTAGGCCTCATTCCCATGGGCTCTATACATTGTATACAATTCTATACCAACTCTATACATTGTATACAATTCTATACCTACTCTATACGTTGTATACAATTCTATACCGACTCTATACGTTGTATACAATTCTATACCGACTCTATACATTGTATACAATTCTATACCGACTCTATACATTGTATACAATTCTATACCTGCTCTATACATTGTATACAATTCTATACCTACTCTATACGTTGTATACAATTCTATACCGACTCTATACGTTGTATACAATTCTATACCGACTCTATACATTGTATACAATTCTATACCGACTCTATACATTGTATACAATTCTATACCTGCTCTATACATTGTATACAATTCTATACCTACTCTATACGTTGTATACAATTCTATACCGACTCTATACGTTGTATACAATTCTATACCGACTCTATACATTGTATACAATTCTATACCGACTCTATACATTGTATACAATTCTATACCAGCTCTATACATTGTATACAATTCTATACCAGCTCTATACATTGTATACAATTCTATACCGACTCTATACGTTGTATACAATTCTATACCGACTCTATACATTGTATACAATTCTATACCGACTCTATACATTGTATACAATTCTATACCGGCTCTATACATTGTATACAATTCTATACCAGCTCTATACATTGTATACAATTCTATACCGACTCTATACATTGTATACAATTCTATACCGGCTCTATACATTGTATACAATTCTATACCTGCTCTATACATTGTATACAATTCTATACCGACTCTATACGTTGTATACAATTCTATACCGACTCTATACATTGTATACAATTCTATACCGACTCTATACATTGTATACAATTCTATACCAGCTCTATACATTGTATACAATTCTATACCGACTCTATACATTGTATACAATTCTATACCGGCTCTATACATTGTATACAATTCTATACCGACTCCATACATTGTATACAATTCTATACCAGCTCTATACATTGTATACAATTCTATACCGGCTCTATACATTGTATACAATTCTATACCGGCTCTACATTGTGTACAATTCTATACCGACTCTATACATTGTATACAATTCTATACCGACTCTATACATTGTATACAATTCTATACCGACTCTATACATTGTATACAATTCTATACCGGCTCTATACATTGTATACAATTCTATACCAGCTCTATACATTGTATACAATTCTATACCGACTCTATACATTGTATACAATTCTATACCAGCTCTATACATTGTATACAATTCTATACCGGCTCTATACATTGTATACAATTCTATACCAGCTCTATACATTGTATACAATTCTATACCGACTCTATACATTGTATACAATTCTATACCGACTCTATACATTGTATACAATTCTATACCAGCTCTATACATTGTATACAATTCTATACCGGCTCTATACGTTGTATACAATTCTATACCGGCTCTATACATTGTATACAATTCTATACCGGCTCTATACATTGTATACAATTCTATACCGACTCTATACATTGTATACAATTCTATACCGACTCTATACATTGTATACAATTCTATACCGACTCTATACATTGTATACAATTCTATACCAACTCCATACATTGTAAGAAGTCCGATAAGAAGAGATGAAAGTTATCATGAAGCTTCCAAATTTCATCATTTGGGGGGGGTCACTCAATGCCCAAACTTTCTGCGCCAATCCTTGGCTCACGTGGTACAATACACAACGCAGTACAACCGACCGATTCCTTAGAGAAACAGAAGATGTGAAGAGCGGGACTGGCGGCTGTATAATTATCACTCATCGGTGGGAACGTCCTATTATTGTACAACCATTAACATTGCAGGGGTTCCCGCGGTCGCGGTGTAAGTGCGCCGTTATCTCGGCGGTTTCGCGGCACGCAGAGCAATATTTCCTTATTAACGAGGGAGGGGAATAATCCAGAGTTAATTGAGTAATAATTACATAAAGGAGTTAAGAAACCATATTAATTGCTTCTGCTAATTACTCCCTTATTTCGCCAGGCCGTTTAATTTCTGCCAACTCACCGCACGCCTGAGCGGCTAAACGGTCCGCCAGGGTTTGTCGGGGAGAAAACTGTTTGGGAAAGCGGGACGGCCAGGCGCGACCCTGAATATACCGCCAGGCGCGACCCTGAATATACCGCCAGGCGCGACCCCGAATAATACCGCCAGGCGCGACCCCGAATAATACCGCCAGGCGCGACCCCGCGGACCGCCATAATAAGCCCCAGCGCGGACC
>BLSH010188345.1:49781-69860 GCA_018402905.1 Glandirana rugosa | reverse complement strand
GATAAGGAGGGTGACTGTGGTTACTACCCTGTGATAAGGAGGGATCATTGGTGTCAGTGGGAGGAATAGTGGCCCATCATTGGTGTCAGTGGAATAGTGTCCCATCATTGGTGTCAGTGGGAGGAATAGTGTCCCATCATTGGTGTCAGTGGGAGGAATAGTGTCCCATCATTGGTGTCAGTGGGAGAGGGAAATCGCTCCCCATCATTGGTGTCAGTGGGAAGAATAGTGTCCCATCATTTAGATCAATGGGAGGAATTATGCCCTACTGTTGGTGTCAGTGGAAGGTATAAGAGAAAAATTGTTGTCAGTGGGAGGAATAATACCAGATGAAGGTAAGCAAAGGGCCACAGTTGGCCCACAGGCAGCCGTTTGGACATCACTGCTATATAATAATGATATTTAAAGTCTGGATCTCCAGTAGGAGCCTCACAATAATTGGATGTGATAAACTGCAAATTAGAATCACTTACCGAGTTCGGCGTCAGCGGAGCGCCAACAACGTCGATGATTGGATCTTTCCCCTCTAGTTTGATGTCCTCTGTGCTGATGGTGGCCTGGCCCTCTACGCTGGTGCCCTCGGCTGGCACGGGCGTGCTGGTGACCCCGGTTTTGGATAAGGCTTCGAAGCGATGGCGAAGCATTTGCAGTTCATACTCGCAGTTGGAGAACGCTTGTTTGAGTTCATAGAGCAGCACCAGATCGCTGCGCAGCTCATTAAACATCTGGACGATCTCTTCTGTCGGCATCGGGTTAAGATCTGCGGGGTCAGAACAGAGCGGAGGGTGAATTATGGGACAAATACAAATCTGGGAGAGACAGAAGAAAGACGTTCTGTTCTTAGGGGGTTTATACTAAATAAAGTTGGTTTTATCTCATCCTCTCCTGATTGATTGCTTAATGCTGACCTGTCACACATTTGTTGGTAAATTCCGCGGCACTGACCAATAAAAATCTTACTGTGTGTGGCCAGCTGGGTGGGCCTGGAGTCCTACCCCACCCCACCCCTGATGCTTGTGCACTGACAGACACACAGGCAATTCCAAAGCCTAGGAAGGTAAGCCACTCCCCTAACTCCCCCTCCAGAGATTGATTGGCAGTGGATTAAGAAAAAAAAATGTGGGTGGAGCCCCAGGAAAAAAACACTGTTCTGGTCACATATGTCCTTTATGTTTGTGCCGCTAAGGATGTTGGGACATGTAGTCCTGCTGTAGGCAGACGTGACCATTGGGTGACATCTACAGCACACACTCCCCAACCGGAAGTTCTGGGAATCGGCAACGTAATTACACTGCCGCCGGCAGTAGTGGGCAGACTCCCCGTCTGACCCGCCCACTTACTATGCATCGACAATCCAGGGAACTCCTGGTCTGCTGTGGTCTCCATGATGTGGGTGTGTACAGAACGCAATGACTGCCCAGGTTTATATTGCCCCACCCACCATTCATAACTAAAACTCCTATTGCATGATGGGAACCATGGTTTCTGTTAGTGGCGCCACACATCAATCCCCCTCTGGGTACCCGGATGAAGCCGTGCTCTCTCAATGGAAGCTATGAGGTCACAGTGTTTAAAAGAGAGGTTTTTCTCATAAACTGGGAAGTTTTATTATAAAGGATCGGCTCATTTATAATATTTATATGTGACTGAAGATATGCTGTATATTAAAGTGATTGTACAGCTTCAACTTTTTTTTTTTAATAAAAAATGTCATACTTACTATAGTTCTGTAAAAAAACATGCAGTTGGGCGCGAACAAGTTTCAGGGGGCGCACCCCCTTCCTCAGAGCTCTGAGGAAGGGGATGAGTCCCCCGAAACAAGTCAGCTCGCTGATACTGCATCGTACCAGTCAGGTCACATGATGCCAAACTTGTTGATGATTGGATGTGTTATAATGCTTGCAACTCCTGTCCTTTTTAATTATTCATTTGTTTTTTTTTTATTTTATTTTAATAATTCTTGGGTGCACTAGGTCAGGGGTAGGCAACCTCGGCCCGCCAGCTGTGATGAAACTACAAGTCCCATGAGACATTGCAAGACCCTGACAATCACAGGCATGACTCCTAGAGGCAGAGGCATGATGGGATTTGTAGTTTCACCACAGCTGGAGTGCCGAGGTTGCCTACCCCTGCACTAGATGTTGGTGCGCATCTGTGCGCTTTTTTTACAGTTCTGTCTTGGATGCCCCCGAGGAGGGCTCTGCATTGTTGAAGCATTTCATTAGAAGAGCATAGAATCCACACAGCTATATGCTTTGGTGACAGTCCTCTGAATGCTGCGGGGGTGTTTGTGTTACTTGCTCTGCACAGAGCAGCCCGATCCTCTTCTCCCGGGGTTCCCCGCTGGTGTTCCTGGCTCCTCCTCTTCGGCGAGTGCCCACTGTAGGAAGCCACTTTCTTTAGGGAGCCACTTATGTGGGCTCGCACGGACAGCCGTGGCTTGGCCCCACCCCCACGTCACAGAATTTGATTGACAACAGTGGGAGCCAACGGTTCCCGCTGCGATCAACAATCTGTCTGCCCAGTAAAGAGGGAGAGAGCCAAGCTCATGTGCACAATGCTGGATCGAAATTGGGCTCAGGTAAGTATAAGGGGGGATCCTGTGGCAAGTTTTTTTTACCTTAAATGCATAGAATTTATAAAGGCACGCGTCAAACACAAGGCCCATGGGCCGAATCCGGCCTGCCGGGCCATTGTCCCCCGCAGCTGTGCCACCCCCCTCATATCTTCCCCCACCTGGTCTCTGCAGTCAGCAGCAGAGAGGACAGAACTCCTCTGCCAGATCCTGTGCTTCTCAGTGCTGTTGTCTAAAGGCTCATCTCTGCCGCCCCTCAGCATCTCAGCAGGAAAGGGAGCAGGGTCCAGGCTGGAGCAGCGTAACTAGCAGAAGGCACACGTAATGTGCAACATGGAAACGCTGTAGCAGAAGGTAAGCGGTACCCAGAGAGAGAGAGAGAGAGAGGACTGAGCAGCAGAGGATCAGCAGAGCTGGGGGACCAGAAACTCCTCTGGTCATGTGGTGCGCAGTATAAGAGCAATATAGCGGGAATCGAGTGGAGACTGGAGAGAGAAGAGGATCAGCAAACCAGGACCAGCAGAACTACTGGTTACTACTGAGTGGGGGATCAGCAGAGCTGGGGGTTACTGCTGAGTGGGGGATCAGCAGAGCTAGGGGTTACTACTGAGTGCTGAGCGAGGATATTAATAAGCTGGGAATCTGCTGAACTAGGGTACCAATGCTCAAAAAGGGTACTAAGGAGCTGGGGATCTGTTGAGTGTGGGAACTACTGAGCACATACACAGGGCATCTGCCAAGCTTCATTAAAGCTTCAACAAAGCATTTGGTACTGAAGCTCCTCTGGTACAGAGACTGATGTGATTGGCTCAGTGATCGCTGTACAGCACTGCGGTATATGTCAGCTCTATTTAAATGTATAATAGTGTGTGACTGTGGGGGGACAGAGTGTAAGCTGCTCTGGTGCAGAGACTGATCAACAGAGCTGAGGGTTACTACTGAATGGGGGAATCGGCAGCAGAGCTGAAGGTTACTACTGAGTGGGGGATCAGCAGCAGAGCTGGGGGTTAGTACTGAGTGGGGGATCAGCAGCAGAGCTGGGGGTTACTACTGAGTGGGGTATCAGCAGCAGAGCTGGGGGTTACTACTGAGTGGGGGATCAGCAGAGCTGGAGCTACTAATAAAGTGGGGGATCAGCAGAGCTGGAGCAACTACTAAAGTGGGGGATCAGCAGAGCTGGGGGTACTACTAAAGTGAAGGATCTGCTAAGCGAGGATACTAATAAGCTGGCGATCTGCTGAACAAGGGTATTAATGCTGAGTGGGAAATCAGCAGAGCTGGGGGTACTACTGAGTGGGGGATCAGCAGCAGAGCTAGGGAACTACTAAGTGGGGGATCATCAGAGCTGGGGGTACTACTGAGTGGGAAATCAGCAGAGCTGGGGAACTACTGAGTGGGGGATCAGCAGCAGAGCTGGGGGTACTACTGAGTGGAGGATCAGCAGCAGAGATAGGGAACTACTAAGTGGGGGATCATCAGAGCTGGGGGTACTACTAAAGTGGGGGGTCTGCTAAACGTGGGTACTAAGGAGCTGGGGATCTGCTGAGTGGGGGGTACTACTGAGGCTCTATAAAACAAATAGAAAGCCAACACCCACACAGAGCATTTGCCAAGCTTCATTAAAGCTTTAAAAAAAAAAAGCATAAAAAGCGATGAAGCGGTCGGCGCTGTGCATTGAAGTGTAAACGGTTAATTCGGCGTTCCACTTTGGTCAGGTAGGAGAGCGGCGCTGAGCGGATAACAAACAGCAAGTTGTTGTCTCTCCTCCCCCCGAGCCGCTCTTTATTCACGTGAATCGGCTGTTATCAGACACGGCGGAGGGGAAATAAAGGGGATCTTTTTTTTCACACAGGAGATGAGAATGTTTGATAAATGGCGCGCGTACCGCGTTCTTCCAAACTCTCTGTATTAAGGGGGGAAATAATAAAACACACAGTCCATTGGGACTACAAAAGGAGCTTCACGTTATTCCCCTCCGCAACCCCCACTCCCAGCGTCCTCACCTACTCCCAGTTCTGACAGCATCTGATCCAAGGCTTTAATCTTCTTCTGTCCAACTGAGCTCGGGAGTTTCATCTGCAAACACAAAGGTAAAAGAAAGGCAGCCACACAGCTCTCAGTCAGGCCTCTCTCGCACATTCCTAGTTCAAAAGGCAGGCAAGACGACTTTTCATACAGAAAAAGCCGGACGGAATGAAAAGAGACTGAAGAAAAGAAAAAAGGTAAGAGAAGAAAAAAAGGAAAAGGGATGGAAGGAGAAAAGGGTGTGTGTGGGGGGGGAGGGGAGCTGGGGAGGGGCGGCTGCCCCCACGCAAAGGTCGGCTCATTGTGCAGCCTTTAGGCCTACGAGAAATCCCCGTTTTTTTTTTTTTTGTCGGCTGTAAGCGCTAAACAAAAAGACACGGCGGGGGGATAAAGTTCACCTTTTTCTGGTTTGACAAAAAAAAAAAAAACACGACTTCCTGCAGAGGGATGAAGATGAAAAAGATGCGACTGGAAGGATGTGTAAAGCGCGGCGGCCCCCCCCCCGTTTGATGCCGCTTCCCCCATTTACACGACTTTTTTTAAAATATATAATCCTTCCAGGGCCAAACGCTTTTTTTTTTTTTTTTCCTCACGCGTGGCGCCCCCGAGCAGTGGGAATTCATTTAGTAGGTGATATAACAAAGAGCGGAGGAGTTCGACTGAACACAGAAGTGCGGCCGAAAGCCCACAAAAGACGGGAGCAGGGAGTAACCCGGCAAGAGCAGAGAAGCAGCGGGAGCCGGCCGCGCAGGAACGGGGAAATACAATAAAAAAAAAAAAAACGAATTACAGGAACTCATTAAAAATAAGTAGTAAAAATAGGAAGACTTAACAGACACTTGTTACCATTGAATTGTACAGGGGGGGGGGGGATCACAGGTAAAACGACACAGCCTAAATTTTCCTGCGGCATCACAAGGCCCGGTGGAGAGAGAAAGGAAGCCGGCTCCGAGTTTCAGGCACCTATTCAGGGGCCGCTTTCTGGCCCCTTTGATCCTGACAAAGCGCCGTGGACTAAACTCTGTGCGAATAATTAGACGGTGCTGTAAATGGCCGCTGCAAAAAGAAAAAACGGCCGCCGTCGGCCTAGTTAAAGGCTTGCTGCGCTGGTGTCAGGTGCCAGCGCTACGCAGCACGGGCCGGGGGAAGTGGCCATCACTTAATTGTTGAAGAGCGCGATACGCAAGCCGCAGTCCGATGCAACGAGGGGCCGCGGAATTAATTAAAGGGGCACGGGGCCAGCAAGAGAAAGGAGGACAGTGACAGAAATACTCAGTGACTAATGGATATAAATACTCCGAGCAAAAACCCCAACCGACTCCGATCCGTACAGCGAGAGAACGCCGCGATCCTACTGGCCGCGTCAGCAGCGATGACATCATTCATACACATGGGGTATGATGATGACATCATGGCTTGCACTGTAGTCTCCTAACACTGAGGCGCAGCTTCCAATTCCCTCCAGGATTTTATCTGCATCAACTTTCCTTCCACAAACATGACAGCAAGTTACCCGACTTCCATTAGAGTGTAAGCTCCTCTGGTACAGAGACTGATGTGACTGTGGGGGAGGGGACATTAGAGTGTAAGCTCCTCTGGTACAGAGACTGATGTGATTGGCTCAGTGATCTCTGTACAGCAATCTGGTATATGTCAGAGCTATATAAATGTATGATAATAATAGTGTGTGGCTGTGGGGGGAGGGGACATTAGAGTGTAAGCTTCTCTGGTACAGAGACTGATGTGACTGTGGGGGAGGGGACATTAGAGTGTAAGCTCCTAAGATTATACAGTTCTTGTATCTTAAAAAGCCTAAAAATAATAATTTCCTGCCAAAATGTTGGCCTACAAGATGGCTTTGATTTTTTTTTCGTCTTTATTTTAGTTTTATCCGAATAAATCCGACATAGAAAAGTGTGGGTCGCCTCCTCCTCTCTTTGCGGTGAATATATATGGCGGTGTCTCGCGCTTTGCGGTAATAATAATAAAACGATCCGATTTTCCCCCATAAGCGTCCATCCCACCGCGCAATGTTTACCTTCTGGTCTCAAACAAACGTTGGAGCCGGCGCTGGGCACGCCGCTCATTCCTCCGCCCTCTAAATAAAACCAATTAATCTTTCCACTAATTTTTCTTCTTTTGCGCGCTCGCTGTTCTCTCTTCCGCGTGGAGAGACTTCATTGGCTCTTGGGAGGCAGAGTATATTTTAATTTTGCCGTCATTAAGAAAATGTTCTGATTTATGAGGCTGCTGTCAGGCTAATATCTTTAAAATTTAGCCGGCTCCGGCGATTCATCTTAAAGAGTGATGGAGGTTGATTGCTCTCTATGCAAAATGTATTAGAAGTAAATGGGCAGTCTATTACTCACGCAGCTCAGATAATCCGTTAGGTGAGCTCCGTTAGCTAAACACATTAAGAAGTGGCGTCACACGGGGTTGACCACGCTGGCCGGCCGCTGAGAGATGGTGGGTGAAAACGATTAACCCAGCAGTGCCCGGACAGAACAGCAGATGTGCTGCCAGGAATGAAAGGCCAACTCCACCATGGGCTGATCATTCAGGTTTGCATGGCGCATCTCTTTCTGTCCATCTAATTGCTAGTCCTGTCCAACGTTAGAGAAATAAATATTGGCCTTAGTAGGATGTTACACTTGGTTTATGTATTTCAGACAGAGGGCACCCAGACACACAGCAATGCCAGGCGATAGCAGCTCTGCCCGGCGGGTAGGTGACCATTCAAGGTTTTAGGTCCTCTGTAGAATTGGAATAAGATATTCAGCCAAATAATGAGACAGTCACATGGGGATGGACACTGTGACTGAGAATGGAAAACTAAAAACTTCCCAAATCAACAGAGAAGACAGCCTAAGGTCACAGGCATGGAAGCTCGATAGTTGGAGAAGATCACCAATTCACAGTCACACACCACGTGAGAGATAGAATGAGTGGATCGCTTTTTATAGAACTCAGCGACAGCTGTAACAGACCAACCGCTGGGCAGAAAGACACCTTCAGGGAAACTAAACAATGGAGTTCACTGGAGAAACAGAAAATGTGCAGCCAGTGATCACCAAAACCCACTGCAGGTCTGGGAACCAACTGATGGCAATATGGGAATCACATAATGAGGTTACGGGAACCAAATGATGGGGGTACAGGAGCCAAATGTTGGGGATATGGGAACCAAATGATGGGGATGTGGGAACCAAATGATGGGAATATGGGAACCAAATGATGGAGGTATGGGAACCCAATGATAGAGGTATGGGAACCTTTTGATGTGGGGGTATGGAACCAAATGATGAGGATATGGGAACCGAATGATGGGGAACCAAATGATGGGGGACCAAATGATGAGGTATGGGAACCCAATGATGGAGGTATGAGAACCAAATGATGGGGATATGGGAACCCAATGATGGGGGTATGGGAACCCAATGATGGGGGTATGGGAACTCAATGATGGGGGTATGGGAACCAAATGATGGGGGTATGGGAACCCAATGATGGGGGTATGGGAACCTATTGATGGGGGTATGGGAACCCAATGATGGAGGTATGGGAACCTATTGATGGGGGTATGGGAACCAAATTATGGGGATATGGGAACCAAATGATGGGGATATGGGAACCCAATTATGGTGGTATGGGAACCCAATGATGGGGGTATGGGAACCAAATAATGGGGATATGGGAACCTAATGATGGAGGTATGGGAACCTAATGATGGGGGTATGGGAACCCAATGATGGGGGTATGGGAACCCAATGATGGGGGTGTGGGAACCCAATGATGGAGGTATGGGAACCTATTGATGGGGGTATGGGAACCCAATGATGGAGGTATGGGAACCTATTGATGGGGGTATGGGAACCAAATTATGGGGATATGGGAACCAAATGATGGTGGTATGGGAACCCAATGATGGGGGTATGGGAACCAAATAATGGGGATATGGGAACCTAATGATGGAGGTATGGGAACCTAATGATGGAGGTATGGGAACCTAATGATGGAGGTATGGGAACCTAATGATGGGGATATGGGAACCAAATGATGGGGATATGGGAACCAAATGATGGGGATATGGGAACCCAATGATGGGGATATGGGAACCCAATGATGGGGATATGGGATCACAATGATTGGGGTATGGGAACCCAATGATGGAGGTATGGGAACCTATTGATGGGGGTATGGAAACCCAATGGCGGAGGTATGGGAACCTATTGATGGGGGAATGGGAACCAAATGATGGAGGTATTAGACCCCAATGATGGGGGTATGGGAACCAAATAATGGGGATATGGGAACCAAATAATGGGGATATGGGAACCAAATGATGGGGGTATGGGAACCCAATGATGGAGGTATGGGAACCTATTGATGGGGGTATGGAAACCAAATGATGGGAATATGGGAACCCAATGATGGGGATATCGGAATAAAATGGTGGGGGTATGGGAAACTAAAGATGGGAAACTAAAGATGGGGATATGGGAACCTAAAGATGAGAGTATGGGAATCAAATGATGGGGGTACGGGAAAAATAATGGGAGTATGGGAATCAAATGATGGAGCATGAGACTGGATCCCTCAAATAAAAAAAAAAACAAAACTGGATTCTCTGCTTTATTAAACCTAATATCAGTAGATAAAGGACTTGGTGTCAGATGACATGCGGGGAACATAGCTACTAACTAGACCTTCATGTCCAGCCAGTGAGCACCAAAACCTATGGATGGTATGGGAACCAATTATGTGGGTATGGAAACCAAATGATGGGCAGAGAACAAAAATTAAGGGAGTTTTGACAGCTAAATGATGACAGTTTGAGAACCAAGTGATGGAGGTATGGAACCAAGGTAGAGGGGTATGAGAGCAATATTATGGAGGTATGGGAACCAAATGATGGAGTTACTGGAACCAAATGATGGCAGTATGGGAAGGGAACCAAATAATGGTAGTTCAGGAACCAAAGTATGAAAGCCACATTATGGGGTTAAGAGAAGCAAATTATGGGGGTGCAGGACTGGGTCTCTGAATAAAAAATAAAAAAACTGAATTTGCTACATTATTGAACCTGAAATCGGTGGAGAAATGAACTTCAGATGACATTCAAGGAAGATGATCAGCAACTGGACCTCAATTCCATGCTTTGAATGCACAAAAACAGCAAGATTATCTAGTTGTAGCTACCTTGTGTATTTGTGAGTTTTGTGTTTTTTTTTTAAATAAATAAATATTAGAAAAATCTTTATGATTTTCTCTTAGCTGTTCTGTTTGCTATCCAAATGTAAAACTCAGTCATACTGGAAACAATGAAGAAAGGTGATGACGATTAGGATTTGAGCAGTCCAGTGAAGATGGTATAGGGGACATATTGGTCAATGCCGTTGGGGAACTGTAAATGCAAAAAGAATGAGAACCTCTAGAGGAGGCCATTGTGCCCACAGCGGAGACAAATGTCCACATAGAGGACACTGTGGGAGGGTAAAGATTTTCATGCATTAAACATCTCTGTTACAAAAGCCTTAGACCTTCCCTGCTGATGCGGTCACATTTCTTATAGAGACCAATAAATATCTGCCTAAGTCTCAGGTGAACAAAATTGACTCCTACAAGGTTGTAGGTAAAGGGCCCTCACGCACCCCCATCTATGCTGTCTCCCATACAATACATGTAGTCATCACAGTTGGGGGGGCAGTTGTATGTATTGGTCAGATGTAGCAGAGTGGCAGGCAGCCATTCTGACAATTCGGGACATCCCTATGCCAATGACTGAGGACACACAATTCCCTCCATTCCGTGAACTCAGCAAGTTTCCAAGATGAACCCAAGTGACAGTTTACCATCTCTATCCCTCATCCCCCCACCCCCGCACCTCATGGCTGGAGACACCCCACACCTCGGAGCTGCTAAGCTATAACTTTCCTCTAGAAATTGATTAGCTGGCTTTTTTTCCCCCTTATTTGATTTTTTTTTAAGGTTAATATATTTTGGCCACCTTCCAACTCTTGACATCTTTTCCCCATGGTCCTCTAGAGGAGACTAACTCTCTGGCATAATTACACAGATGTCTTGTTTGATTTAGGGACTGCGGCTCACATGGCAATGCAATAAACAACTGCTTAAACTGCATGAAGTGCGCTTGCACAGGAGGAACATAAATACAAAAGCAGGAAAACGTGTGGAACAAAGCTGTAGGATCATCATTTTGGGGATGCTCAGCCGCCTGTAGAACATCTGCAGACTCGGTGGAGAGCTGCAGACTCCAAACTACAACCACACCGAAAGCTTGACTATGAAGGGCCGCCATTGGGTTACTTGTGGCTGACCCTCATCCACCAACTATTATGGTCAAGGAGGAACATAAATACAAAAGCAGGAAAACGTGTGGAACAAAGCTGTAGGATCATCATTTTGGGGAGCGAGATGCTCAGCCGTCTGTAGAACTCTCCGATAACGTCTGTAGGCTCGGCAGAGAGCTGCACACTCCAAAATACAACCACACTGAAAGCTTGACTATGAAGGGCCGCCATTGGGTTACTTGCGGCCGACCCTCATCCACCAACTATTATGGTCAAGGAGGAACATAAATACAAAAGCCGGAAACCGTGTGGAACAAAGCTGTAGGATCATCATTTTGGGGAGCGAGATGCTCAGCCGCCTGTAGAACGTCTGCAGACTCGGTGGAGAGCTGCACACTCCAAACTACAACCACACCGAAAGCTTGACTATAAAGGGCCGCCATTGGGTTACTTGTGGCCGAACCTCATCCACCAACTATGGCAGAGAATGACTAACCTCAGACCAACTACTACTACGTCTGTGAAGCCATTCAACTATCATAGCCACAACCGCCCCATACTGTCCTACAGTCAGACTTTCCGATTTCAATCGCATTTGGACTGGGAAGTGCCAAACTCCAACCAGGCTGAACAAACTGGAGCTGCACCGAGGTGGTAACTGCATGCATCCCTGCAGGGGAAGATGCCGTCAAATTATTGCGGCAATACCTCACATGTGTGGTGCTATGGACGTTTACATATGTGCACGGGTGCAACGCATGTGTTCGCCTTTGCGCACAACCACAAGACGACCGGGACTTAACATTTTTTTTCTTATTATTTTTTATTTTATTTTTACACTGTTTCTTTACTTTTTTTTATTATCACTTTTACAGATACAAGGCATGTAAACGTCCCTTGACCTATATCCCATCCCGTGACAGCAATAGGCAGTGACAGGTTCTCATCATGGAGAGATCTGGGGTTCTATTAGACCCCAGAAGTCTCCTTTTCTCCTAAAAGATCGGTGTCATCAGATACTTTCCAAATGTAAAAATGGAGCGGTTTACATCCGGGGACTTGGGAAGTGACAAAATACTCATCGCTTTCGGCTTCCTATACCATAGAGCTGATAGGGGACCTTCCCGTCCTTGATCAGGCTTTATCGTAAGCTGGCAGAACAACTGGCTTCATTCTGGGCTCGTCGGTGGGGCGGGAGAGCCCGGAGAGGCGTCGGTGGTGCGGGAGAGCCCGGAGAGGCGTCGGTGGTGCGGGAGAGCCCGGAGAGGTGCCGGTGGGGCGGGAGAGCCCGGAGAGGCGTCGGTGGGGCGGGAGAGCCCGGAGAGGCGTCGGTGGGGCGGGAGAGCCCGGAGAGGCGTCGGTGGGGCGGGAGAGCCCGGAGAGGCGTCGGTAGGGCGGGAGAGCCCGGAGAGGCGTCGGTGGGGCCGGAGAGCCCGGAGAGGCGTCGGTGGGGCGGGAGAGCCCAGAGAGGCGTCAATGGGGTGGGAGAGCCCGGAGAGGCACCAGCGGGAGGGGGCCACCCCTCCCACCGCCAATAAATGCAATCCAGTGACTAATAAGCTGCTGTGGTGGCTTTTATAAAAAAAAGCCTTTTCACCTCCTGAAAAAAAACAAACAATACCGGGATGATAACTGCAGCTCCATGCACCATCCTGGTATACCACTTAAAAGCTGCAACGTATATGTCCATTAGGCGGTCTTTAAGTGGTTAATACTGTACGGCGCATGCGCAAGATGAAGCACAAGACATCATGAAGTTCATCTCGTGGATGCGCTGCATCAGAATACTGAGAGATCTTGCAGCTGAGGTGCAGGATCTCCTCAGAGGCATTCCCAGGGGTCATCTGTACTGCCAGAGCTAGGTCACTGGTGCCTTCAGGGGAACCAGGAAGTGACAGGATAAAAAGGTAAGTAAATCAAAAGCTGGGTTTTTTTTTTAACCACTTGCTGACCGCCCGCCGATGGATTGATGGCGGCAAAGTGGCTCGTTATCGCAAACCGCCGTCACCTGATGGCGGCAGCGTTAACTAGTATTGTGGGCGCGCGCGCACCGCCAGAGGCGCGCTCAATGTGTTCCGGATGGGGGGGGGGGGGGCAGGGAGTGGGTAGGGTGGACTCGATCTCTGCCGGCTACCCGCGATCGCTCCCCCGCAGTGGGAGAACGGAGGTCCATTATGTAAACACGGATCTCCATTCTGACACAGGGGGAAGGGATGTGATCACAGGCTCCCTGTATATGGAAGCCGTTATCACTCCCCTCCCCCTGCCAGCCCAGCCCCCATACAGTTAGAGCACACTGAGGGAACACAGTTTACCCCTCACAGCGCCCCCTCCAGGTTAACCCCTTCACTGCCAATGGCATTTACACAGTAATCAGTGCATTTTAATAGCACTGATCGCTGTATAAATGCCAATGGTCCCAAAAAAGTGTCAAAATGGTCCGACGTGTCCGCCGCAATATCGCAGTACCGCTAAAAATCGCAGATTGTTTGAAGGATGAATGGTGAGTATAAGTGTGTGTCTGAGTTGATTTGCAGTTGGTTGCTCTATGTTCCTGTAGGCTATCCTACTGCTTCCTGCTTTGGGTCCGGCTGGATCTGCTAGAGTGGTAACTGATAACTACTTCTGGTTGTCCTCCCCCGTGGGGGTAAGGGAATGTGTCATGGTAGCAATATATTGTTGCCCGTGCTTGGCCCTAAGTTTTTATTTTTTTTTTTTTTAAATAATAATGTATTACTGTATACTGTATCACCTATGGATGTTGTCAATCCTAATTTTTCAAAATCAATAAAATTACAAAAATCGCAGATCGCTGACATGAATTGGAAAAATTAAAAAAAAAAACCCAGAAATGAATTCTCATCATTAGTAAACGCGGCAACTTTTGTGCAAACCAATCAATAAATGCCGATTGCGATTTTTTTTTTAACAAAAATATGAGGAAGAATATAAATCGGCCAAAACCGATGAAAAAAATGTTTTTATTTTTTGTTGGATTTGTATTTTAGCAAAACGTAAGAAAAATTGTTTTTTTTTTTGTAAAATTGTTGTTTTTTATTTATAGCGGCGATCAGAAATGACGCAGAGGGGATCAAATACCACCAAAAGAAAGCTCTATTTGTGGGGAAAAAAACTTTGCGCGACCGCGCAATTGTCAGTTAAAGCGATGCAGCGCCGAATTGCAAAAAGTGTTTTGGCGGATTTATATTCTTCCTCATATTTTTGGTTAAAAAAAATCGCGATCGGCGTTTATTGATTGGTTTGCGCAAAAGTTGCCGCGTTTACGAATGATGAGAATTAGTTTTTGGGGGTTCTTTTTATTTTTTACTAGTAATGACGGCGTTTTGCAATATCGAACCACCTTGTCGCCGTCAAACTGCGGTTGGCGGTCTGCAAGTGGTGGCGTGGAGCTCGGGAAATATTGAACACTTACCTTTTTCTTTTTTTTTTATGGCACACATCTTAAAGTCCACTTTTTTTGCTAGAAAAGCAGAGACCCTGAAGAATAGCGTGGTGGTGGCTGCTATATTTTATGTCGCACAATATTTGCGCAGCTATTTATCAAATTTATTTTCAGGAAAAAAATACACAAAAATGAACTCTAGTGTAAAGAAACATTATTATGCCCATTTTTTATGTAAATTATAAAAGACTGGATTGTGTCAAGTAAAAAAATGCCAAACCTGTCAAGCTTTAAAACTGCGCACGTTGCCGACATCTGAACATTGCAATCCTTAATAAACACATTTTATATATGGAAAAAAAAAAAAAAAAAAAAACTGCGCACACCCGTGAAATCGCAAAAAAAAATAAATAAAAAATAAATGATGGTACTCAAAATTCCCCCATAGGCCAGGGGTGTGCAATTAGCGGACCTCCAGCTGTTGCAAAACTACAAGTCCCATCATGCCTCTGCCTCTGGGTGTCATGCTTGTGGCTGTCAGAGTCTTGCTATGGCTCATGGGACTTGTAGTTCTACAACAGCTGGAGGCCCGCTAATTGCATTCCTCAACCCAGCCCAGGACCACTGGCAACTAAGCATTGCCTATGGCAGGGATATGCAATTAGCGGACCTCCAGCTGTGGCAAAACTACAAGTCCCATCATGCCTCTGCCTCTGGGTGTCATGCTTGTGGCTGTCAGTCTTGCTATGCCTCATGGGACTTGTAGTTCTACAACAGCTGGAGGCCCGCTAATTGCATATCCCTGCCAGAGGCGATGCTTAGCTGCCAGTGGTCCTGGGCTGGGTTGAGGAATGCAATTAGCGGTCCTCCAGCTGTTGTAGGTCCTGGGCTGGGTTGAGGAATGCAATTAGCGGTCCTCCAGCTGTTGTAGGTCCTGGGCTGGGTTGAGGAACGGGAGCGCCTGGGAACCACCGTGGGTACTGCCCGTGGGGAGGGGACACTTTGAGAGCCCCCATAAAAGTGATTGGATTGGCACGCCTGTCCCTTCAGCTGTTAAAAATTATACTAAACACGCACTGTTCTCCTTTTTATCTCTGTATGGGGAAGACGGCTCTGTAATAATTTTAACCACTTCCTTACTGGGCACTTAAACCCCCTCCTGCCCAGACCAATCTTCGGCTTTCGGCGCTGCTGCATTTGGAATGACAATTGCGTGGTCGTGCGACGTTTTACCCAAACACAATTTTTATAATTTTTATTCCCACAAATAGAGCTTTCTTTTGGTGGTATTTGATCACCTCTGCGGTTTTTATTTTTTGCGCTATAAAGAAAGAGCGACAAATTTGAAGAAAGAACAATATTTTTTACTTTTTGCTATAAGTATCCAAAAAAAAAAAAAAATATAAAAAAAAAATTATTCATCAGTTTTGGCCGATTTATATTCTTCTACATATTTTTGGTAAAAAAAAAAAAAACACGCAAATCGGCGTATATTGATTGGTTTGCGCAAAAGTTATCACTTCTACAAACTATGGGAAGTGATTTATGGCGTTTTTTATTTATATAGTAATGGCGGCGGTCTGCGATTTTTTTATCGGGACTGTGATATTGCGGCGGACATGTCAGACATTTTTGACACTTTTTTGGGACCAATGACATTTATACAGCGATCAGAAATTTAAAAAGCCACTGATTACTGTATAAATGTCATTGGAAGTGAAGGGGTTAACCTGCAGGGGGCGCTCTAGTGTTCCCTGTATGTATTCTAACTGTGTGGGAGCAGGGCTGACAGGGACATAACAGATCTAACTGATCCCGATCACTGATTACTGTGTGAATGTCATTGGCAGTGAAGGGGTTAACACTAAGGGGGTAGTGAAGGGGTTAACGGTGTCCCTGCATGTGTTCTAACTGTGAGGGGGCGGGGCACCTGAACTTTCTCTTTATACGTTCAGAACACGTCACTACATTCGGCTTGGTCGTACGATCGTTTAGTGCATGTCAGTACTCGAGTTACATGATCCAACATACGATTTGGTCCGTTCGGTCGTACGACCGTCGCACCGTGTATACGAGGTTTTAGAATAAAAGGGTGGTGAAGCCTCCATCAATCTACATGTAATATCCCTGTCCCCATTGTGTTTAGCTGGTTAGTGGACATAGGGGAGGGAGGGAGTGGCCTATCATTGTGTATACGCCCACATGTGTGACTCTATAGTCACATGGGCTGCTCAGATGTGATAGGGAGGAAACGCTCAGCATAGAAACTCACTGAAAACATAGCATGTGCAGAGCTGCCAACAGATCGCTGAAAAACCCCTAGCTGAATTGGGGACATGGACAGAAGGGGGAGACAGAGAGCAGCAGGATCAACCAGGTTATTTGCAGAATACAGAGAAGGAATCTCATAGTGATGAGTGAGTATGACCAGCATGGAATACACCATTTATTGATCGATTTTTATGATGTGCATTTAGTGAGACTTTAACCACTTGCCGACCGCCGTCTGATGGCGACAGAGTGGCTTGTTATCGCAAACCGCCGTTGTATGCGATAACTAGTGCTGTGAGCGTGGGCGCGCTGCCGCAGGCGCGCTCGCACGCTCACTGTGTCCGGGAGGGGGCCAGGGAGCGGGTGCGGTGGACTCGATCGCCGCCGGCTACCCGCGATGGCCCCCCCGCACTGAAAGAACGGAGGTCGGTGTAAGTAAACAGGGATCTCCGTTCTGTTGAAGGGGGAAGGGCGATGATCACAGGCTTCTTGTATATGGAAGCCGTGATCATCCCCTTTCCCCAGCCAGCCCCCATACAGTTAGAACAAAGTGTGGGAACACAGTTAACCCCTTAGAGCGCTCCCTGCAGGTTAACCCCTTCACTGCCAATGGCATTTACACAGTAATCAGTGCATTTTTATAGCACTGATCGCTGTATAAATGTCATTGGTCCCAAAAAGGTATCAAAATGGTCCGACATGTCTGCTGCAACATCGCAGTACCGCTATAAATCGCAGATCGCCGCCATTACTAGTAAAAAAAAAAAACAAAAAACCCCAGAAATGAATTCTCATCGTCCGTAAAGGCGGCCAATTTTGCGCAAACCAATCAATAAACGCCGATTGTGATTTTTTTTTACCAAAAATATGAGGAAGAATATAAAATCGGCCAAAACCAATGGAAAAAAAAAATTTATATATTTTTTTTGGATTTGTGTTTTAGCAAAATGTAAGAAATTTGTTTTTTTTTTTGCAAAATTGTCGCTCTTCTTTTGTTTATAGCGGCAATCAGAAATGACGCAGCGGTGATCAAATACCCCCAAAAGAAAGCTCTATTTGTGGGGAAAAAGGACGCAAATTTAGTTTGATTACAACGTCGCACGACCGTGCAATTGTCAGTTAAAGCGATGCAGCGCCGAATCGCAAAAAGTGCTAAAGGGGAAAATCCTTCCGGGGCTGAAGTGGTTAAAGCCGGTGCCCAGCTAACAGCAGCAGCCACAAGCTTGACGCAACCACGTGTCTACCTTGCCGTTTATAAACGTACCTTGGTAAACAAGCGGTTAAAGAGCCAATAGGAGGTAAAATGGCGCAAGACGGTTGCGGTTGTTACAGGCGATTTCCTGAACTGACAATCGGGCGGCTGTGACACAAGAAAGGCAAGTCAAACGTCTCCAGCGAGGCGGAATCTGAGGGGTATTAGTAACTGAACGTGCGGCTGTTGGGACAATATTGATGTTATTTGGTAACCCAAGAAGTGTAGGGGGAGGGGGGGAGGCTATGTCAGAATACATGATGGCGGTGCCGATTTTCGTGTCTGCATTCTCATTCCAACGCTCGCCCGCTCAGGTGACAGAGACATGACAGCGGTTGGCGGCACCTGGGAGCTGTGACCGGCCACGGCTCAATCACGATTAGCTGCAGCAGACTCATCATCCGGCGGATATACGGGAGCCCACTAATTAATCAAAGTGCGCCTGTCAGGAGCAGAATATTAATAAGTGCTGCCACCGGGCCGCTCTCCTCACCTTCCTGCATTCCAGCAGCCATTCCCCCCCCCACCCTCCCCGGCAGACGCGCAACAAATCACGTTTTGCATTTGTGAATAAAAGTAATTTTAAGCTGGTGAACTAGATCTGACTCTCCGGCTGTTGTCACCAAGCTCATTACTCTGGGCGGTCGCCGCTCAAAGTTTTTTGTTTTTGCAGGTTTAACCGTCTCGGTGCCGCAGCAAACGCTCCGGGACGCCATCGGTCTCGTCCGGACGGAGTCGCTTCAACGGCATTGACCGGAGTCGAAAGGGTTAATGCGGTCACCACCACAATGACATAATACAAGGACATTACAAAATATTAATGGCAGCCCGAATAGCGGCTTCCGACGCCGCCTTACATTATTCATATTATTTACCTTCAGTATCATCCAATATTTATCAAGTGCCAACAATTTATGCTGCGCAGAACACCGGGGGAAATGTAAAGTTAACACAAGGATATTGAAGAGTCACTCCGGATTTATCAGTTTACCCGACAAGGTTCTTCCACCACCGCCGAGTATCGGCTGCATTACACCCTCATTACCAGGTCAGTTTTCCGTTTCCACGCTATGACAAAGTCAGAGAGACTAAAGAGCAGCTTGGTGAGGGGTCCTGCCCGGTACTGGAGGAATCAATAGAATCTAGCAGGCTCGAAATAAATCGGACTGAGTATAGGGCAAAGCGGGGAGAATGGGAGAATTCTGAATCTGTGGTGTGTCTCATATTTAGATATTTGATCAGGGTGAAGGGGGCTCGAAGGGTGACAAAGTAGGGTCAGGAAATAGGTAAGGGGGTGGAGGGGATTTAAAGAAACTCAAGGCAAACAGCTGAACAGATAAAATACTGTTTGCCTTCAGGTGTTGGATTTGTATTTCTGTCGATCTGGTCCTGAGATCGACACAACTCGGTCACACAGCAAAGCCCTGTCTTTTAGGCCAGGGGACTTGATTTTAGTTTAGCAAAATTTAGGTCTCACCCTTCATCCTCTCCAACATCCACCAACCCTTCATCCTCTCCAACATCCACCAACACCTCACCTTTCATCTTCTCCAACATCCACCAACTCTTCATCTGCTCCAACATCCACCAACCCTTCATCCTCTCCAACATCCACCAACCCTTCATCCTCTCCAACATCCACCAACCCCTCACACTTCATCCTCTCCAAAATCCACCAACCCCTCACACTTCATCCTCTCCAACATCCACCAACCCTTCGTCCTCTCCAACATCCGCCAACCCTTCATCCTCTCCAACATCCACCAACCCTTCATCCTCTTTAACATCCACCAACCATTCATCCTCTCCAACATCCACCAATCCCTCACCCTTCATCCTCTCCAACATCCAACAACCCTTCATCCTCTCCAACATCCACCAACCCTTCATCCTCTGAAAGCTGAACTCCAGGATCCCACCACTTTGGACTCCTTTTTCCTGTGCCCATTAAAAACTATGTTCATTTTTTTGTGTTAATGAGCCCCTTTTAATGATTCAATAAATTATTTCTTTTCTTGTGACATCATTATCTCCTTTTGTAAAATGTACTTTGCCCAGGTGCTGGATCTCCGCAGGCGCTGCATGTCACCTCTATCAACTTTACTTGGGTGGAAATATGAACTACATTTCCCATGATTCAAATTGAAATGCACTGATGTGATTGGCCGACCAATGGTGGGTTGCAACTGGGGGTGCTGTGCTGATTGCACCGACCCGCACAAGGAAGCGTGAGGTAAGCATG
>BLSH010188345.1:32582-49771 GCA_018402905.1 Glandirana rugosa | reverse complement strand
ATTAGGAATAAAACAAAAGAGTCCGACACGGTCTTTGCCGCCCATAGGCTAAGGGTCTAGGAGTCATTTCTCCATACAGAAAATAGCAGCGTCTGGTGGCACAACACAGAAGCTGGCATAAACAGGAAGCATATGGGACCTGTTTTGGGGGAGAATAACCAATGGATAAGGGATTTTCGGAAAACACGGAGAGCAGTAAGTATCAAGGTTCCTACTGATATGCTTTCCTTCCTGGCTATAGTACAGCTTGTTGAAAGGGCAATACAGAGTTGGCAGTTACATGGGCAGTAATCCCCAGCTCCGATTGGGTATTCAGGGGAGGGATGAATGATTTGGACACACAAAAAAATGGTCCAGGGAGGGATGAATGATTCGGATACACAAAAAAGAAAGGTCAAAGGAGAGGTGAATGATTCAGACAAAACAAGGAAAATGGCGGTTCTTACCCTTTGGCTACGCAACGTCACTCCTGCTGATTTGAAATCTGGGAATCGGATACCCGCCGTTTCTGGCACAGCCTGAGAAAACAAAATAAGGATTAATAAGATGGAGAAAGAAAAAAAAAAAAATACTGATGACACCCCCCCAACCAACAACACACAAAGTACTGGCTTCAGCAGTGTGACAGTGTCCTGTGTGTGTATAGGAACTCTCCTCTGCTCTCCAGCTAGGTTACTCTCGCTGTGTCTTCTGCACCGGGTGCACGGTGATCCATGGAGGCCTCTGCGCTGCAACGCATGAAGAGAAGAAAGGAACTCTCTGCACAATGATGACATTACACAAGATTCTGACTTATTTTAAGCCAACAGTCACTATAACAGCCCCCACCGTAGGGACCTCCCATCTACTGCAAATCACCCATAAGGGCTCTACTAGTAGGCCTATTCCAGTGAAACGCGTTAGGAGGAGGTCCCGTAGCGGTCATTAGCTTCAAATAAATCGAAATCCGTGTGATGTCATCAGCGTGCAGAGAGTTCCTTTCTTCTCTTCAGGTGTCGATGTCCTGCTGGGGTCACCTGACCGTCTTTCTGTTTCGACACCAACAGACACAAAGGCGGGAAGTTTGCCTTTGGGAGCGGATGAGAACGAGGGTCAGGTGACCCCAGCAGGACATCGACACCTGAAGAGAAGAAAGGAACTCTCTGCACACTGATGACATTGTACAGATTGGGATTTATTTGAAGCCAACAATCACTACGACAGCCCACCACCCTCTGTTCCTCCCCTCTAAAGCATTACACCCAAAAGGGCTTTACTTGTAGAGGCTCTCTACTAGTAGGCCTATTCCAGTGAAACGCGTTAGAGGGGGTCCCGTAGCGGTCATTAGCTTCGAATAAATCGAAATCTGTGTGAGGTCATCAGTGTGCAGAGAGTTCCTTTCTTCTCTTCAGGTGTCGATGTCCTGCTGGGGCCACCTTCTTTCTGTTTCCACTCCAGCAGACACAAAGGTGGGAAGTTTGAGAACGAGGGTCAGGTGACCCCAGCAGGACATCGACACTTGGAGAAGAAAGGAATTCTCTGCACACTGATGACATTGCACAGATTGGGATTTAATTGAAGCCAACAATCACTACGACCGCCCACCGCCCTCAGGGCCACCCCTCTAAAGCATTACACCCAAAAGGGCTTTACCTGCAGAGGTTCTCTACAAGTAGCCTACTCCGGTGAAACGCGTTAGCGGGGAGGTTCTGCTGGCAAGGACTGTCGTAATGATCATGGCTTCAAATAAATCACAATCTGTGCAATGTCATCAGTGTGCAGAGAGTTCCTTTCTTCTCCAAGTGTCGATGTCCTGCTGGGGTCACCTGACCTTCCTTCTGTTCAGGCAAACAACAAAGGCGGGAAGTTTGCTTCATACAGGAAAATTGTCAGCTCTGCTGCAGATGTGATGCGTTTGTACGTTGTGTGGGTTAGATGTGTAGAAAAGCAAACGTAACCTTTATTTCACAGATTAAATAATATTACATCCCAAATATTAGATGCACTCCACGTGTCCCTTTCAGACACGGGCAGATCTCGCCTTCTGTCCTTTAACGCTCATTCTATACAATTGTTCTATTGTTCTACCTGCAATGATATCTATTTCTCCTTTTATCTTCTGCCCATACAAGAAAAGAAAAGAGGAAGTCTGGTATTAGAGAATTTAGAGATGAGATAAGTGACAAGATAGAAAGAAGTATTGTCTATGAGAGGAAAGGCGTGATAGAAGAATATTATGTTAGTAATAAAGATACTCCGAAATCGTCCCCAGAAACATACAGATAAAAGGAGAAATAGAGAGGAGAGATATAATGTGAGGTAAAAGGTGGAGCACATCGTAGCAGACAGTAAAACTCCCAAAGAACGACATTCCATGATATGTGATAACCAATCGGATCTGTAAATAAATGCATATACAGGAACAGGGCCGCAAACAAGGGGTGGGCCGGAGGGTCAGCTGCCCTGGGCGCAATGGTTTACTTATGAATGGGGGCGCCTGCCTTCTGTTACAAGGCTGACAGGAGTAGTGACAGCGGCATCACTACTCATGTCAGCCCAAAGGTGGGAGCGGCGAGCAGAGGAGAGAGCCGGGAGGCAGTGCAGGCTGTGTTCTCCCTCTCCTTCCTGCCAGTGAAGCACTCGTGTATTCAGAAGCCGGCACTGGTGTACATAGACATACAGGAGTGACTGCTGGACATAGGATCCCCTAAGCCTGCACATCATGAACTGCGGGGGGCATCTTTGCCCTGGGCGCAATGGTTTACTTATGAATGGGGGTGCCTTCTTCTGTTACAAGGCTGACAGGAGTAGTGACAGCGGCATCACTACTCATGTCAGCCCAACGATGGGAGTGGCGAGCAGAGGAGGAGAGAGCCGGGAGGCAGTGCGGGCTGTGTTGTCCCTCCTCCTTCCTGCCAGTGAAGCGCTCGTGTATTCAGAAGCCAGCACTGGTGTACACAGACATACAGGAGTGACTGCTGGACGTAGGATCCTCTAGGCCTGCACATCATGAACTGGGGGGGCATCTTTGCCCTGGGTGCAATGGTTTACTTATGAATGGGGGTGCCTTCCTTCTGTTACAAGGCTGACAGGAGTAGTGGCAGCGGCATCACCACTGATGTCAGCCCAACGATGGGAGTGGCGAGCAGAGGAGGAGAGAGCCGGAAGGCAGTGCGGGCTGTGTTCTCCCTCCCCCTCCTCCTTCCTGCCAGTGAAGCGCTCGTGTATTCAGAAGCCGGCACTGGTGTACACAGACATACAGGAGTGACTGCTGGACGTATGATCCCCTAAGCCTGCACATCATGAACTGGGGGGGGCATCTATGCCCTGGGCGCTGGATGACCTGGTCCTGCCAATGTACAGGAAACCCCCAGGGCAGGGCCGTCTTAAAGGGGTTGTAAAGGCAGAAGGTGCATTCTATGCATTAAGATAAAAAAACCTTCTGTGTGCAGCAGCCCCCCCAATACAGACCCTTCTCTCTCCAGCAACATCCACGATCCCCTCAGCCGTCCAGGACACTCCTCTTGATTGGCTGAGACACAGCAGCGACGCATTTGGCTCCCACGGCTGTCAACCAAAGTGTAGTCTGTCAACCAATCAGGGGAGAGAGTGGGCGGGGCCAGGTCGGGGCTCCATGTCCGAATGGATACACGGAGCTCTGACTCGGCTCGGGTGCCCCCTGAAGCAAGCTGCTGGCTGTGGGGGCACTCACCAGAGGGAGAGATCGTAAATGCAAGCCTTTACGATCACTTTAATAGTATCATAGGCCCCTGGGCAAAGTAATGCACTGGGGCCCCTACGAGCCTGCCACAATTTACGCACCTACTCTCAAGAATCAAAGTATAAACGGTTGATAGAATTAAACATATAATTATTATTACAAAAAATAAAATCCTGGCCATCCCGGGACGGCTTAGTAAAAAGCAAGGATGTCCCGGCAAATCCGGGACAGTTGGCAAATATGATGTAATTCAAGATTATTATGGGGCCCCCATGCATCTAGGGTCCCTGGGTAGTGCCCATGCATTAAGACAGCACTGCTCCAGAGGACTCCAAACACAAAACTCAAATTGTTATAAGAAATAAAATAATTGGGATTCTATATAGAAAAAAAATCTAATCTTTGTATATACAGTAGAGAGTCACACAGCACACCCCTATCTAGTAGAAGAGGACCTGACCTTACTCTGCTGCAGTTTCACTTTCACCTTCAGACCTCCCACCATTATTACCTTGTGGATAGACAGTAAATAGAAGCTGCAGACTTTTGAGCTCATTTTCTGTCACTGAGTTCTCCTCCTATCAGCGTGCCCTTTGTAGGCACATAAGCACTGCAACACACCTGATTGCTGCCTTGTATTGCTTCTCCCTCCCACTCTCTGAGCTCTACTGTACAGAGGATTGCAAGGGGCTGATAACGGTAAAATTCAGGTACTAACACATATTGGGGGGTAGTAAGAGTTATGCTTGCACCATTCTTCTTAAAAAGGAGCTCCAGTCATATTTGTGTTTATTAAGGCTCCATTCACACCTTGACGTATCATTAAGCGGGTGGAATCGCCGCGATTCAGCCCCTGATTCGGAAATGCCGCAAAGCATGGGACGCCCTTGCGATCCCCGCTCTTCTGAATGGCACCAAATGGCGGCGCTATTCTGCCACGATTCGAGGTAAAATCCAGAATCGCGGGACGCCCGACGCCCCAAAGAACCTCTTGTGCTTTTTTTTTTGGGCGTCCCGCGATCCTGCCCGAGCGTTTTTACCGCGATTCGGCGGCCGAAATCGCAGAAAAGTAGCGTCGCGATTTGGTGCCATTCAAAATAGAGGGGATCGCAAGGGCGTCCCGTGATTTGCGGCATTTCCAAATCGCGGCGATTCTGCCCGCTAAACAGAACGCTGAGGTGTCAATGGAGCCTAGACGTCAGCAGCTACAAAAACTGTAATAGTAAACAGACACCTGTCTCAGGATCCAGCGATGTGCTCACCCGAGCCGTCCCTTCTCTCGCTCTTCTGCCCCCCCCCCCCCCCGGCATCTCAACTGTGGGACAGCTGGCGACTTCACAACAGGGCGCCCACTGCACTTTGTGAATAGTCCCGCAGTCTTCTGCATGCTGTGATCTCTCTGCCCACCCCTACCCCCTGCTCAGCTCAGAGCAAGAGGGAGGAGGATTGTTAACCCTGCTGGTGTAGTGCGATCCCTGCATGAGCAGAGAAAGCAATGTGAGCTGACGGCTCACATCCAGTACACCAGGTCAGACTTGGCAGGGATCTGTGGCAGTTTTCTATATGAAAACTGCCGCATTCCATCTGTTAATCAGGAGCAGACCCTGCGCTCTGAAATAGAAACTGCTGCAAGTGCTGCAGATAGACCTGAAGCAGTGGGGGGCACGCCACTCCCGACAGTCACCTGTACTATTATAATGGCGCAGGAAGCTTTGTTAATGCCCCGGATTGTGTTTTAGATCTGCCTGGAGAACAGAGAGAACCTGTCACTAGTGCTTGGCTACTGGTCCCCTGTGTGATAAAGTTAGATGGGGAAAAAAAAAAAAAAAGATACAACCAAAAAAAAAAATAAATAAATAAAAAAGCCCCCCCATACACGAACATACATAAGTACACGCACACGTCACGGCTCCTACATAACACAATGTAGATGGTTCTACACGTTATTGATCACCGCACATGCCAATCATTCCCTAACCCCAAACTGATGACTTGCCCTTGAATAGTGAACAATGAACTATGAATAGTTAGCCCCCGTTTCACGGGCCCACAAAATTTTGAGGCCTCATAAAGTGTCTGGAAAAACTATTCATACCCCTTGAAATCCCCCACATTTCGTCATGTGACAACCAAAAACGTAAATGTATTTTATTGAGATTCTATGTGATAGATGACACAAAGTGGCTCATAATTGTGAAGTGGAAGGAAAATGATAAATGATACAAATAAATCTGTGAAAAGTGTGGGGGGCATTTGTATGGCGCCCCCCGGAGTCAATATTTTGTAGAACCGCCTTTCTCTGCAATTACAGCTGCAAGTCTTTTTGGGGAAGTCTCTGCCAGCTTTGCCCATCTAGAGAGGACATTTCTGCCCATTCTTCTTTGCAGAATCCCCCAAGCTCTGTCAGATTGGATGGAGAGCGTCTGTGATCAGCAATTTTCAAGTCTTTCCACCGATTCTCAATGGGATTTAGGTCTGGGCTGTGACTGGGCCATTCTAACACCTGAATATGCTTTGATCTAATCCAGCGTTTCTCAATCTTTTCAACACCGAGGAACCCTTGAAATAATTCTCCGGTCTCGGGGAACCCCTGCTAAAATTTAAAAATCTACAACTCAGGATACATTAGTGTGATGGTCATTGGGAAGAATGCTCCTTACAGATAGCTAAAAATATCAATGGTGTCATTGGGAATTTATCTGAGAGGTAGAAATTGACCATTGCTCAAGGAACCCCTAGCAACCTCTGGAGGAACCCTAATTGAGAAACACTGATCTAAACCATTCCATTGTAGCTCTGGCTAGATGTTTAGGGTCGTTGTCCTGCTGGAAGGTGACCCTCCACCCCGGTCTCAAGACTTTTGCAGACTCTAACAGGTTTTCTTCTAAGATTGCCCTGTATTTGGCTCCATCCATCTTCCCCTCAACTCTGACCAGCTTCCCTGTCCCTGCTGAAGAAAAGCATCCCCACACCATGAAGCTGCCACCACCATGTTTCACAGTGGGGATGCTGTGTTCAGGGTGATGGGCAGTGTTAGTTTTCCGCCACACATAGCATTTTACTTTTAGGCCAAAAAATTGCATTTTGGTCTCCTCTGACCAGAGCCCCTTCTTCCCCATGTTTGCTGCGTCCCCCACATGGCTTCTCACAAACTGCAAACCGGACTTCTTATGGTTTTCTTTCACCAATGGCTTTCTTCTTGCCGCTCTTCCATAAAGGGCAGATTTGTGGAGCACGACTAATAGTTGTCCTGTGGACAGATTCTCCCCCCTGAGCTGTGGATCTCTGCAGCTCCTCCAGAGTTACCATGGACCTCTTGGCTGCTTCTCTGATGAACGCTCTCCTTGCCCCACCGGTCAGTTTAGGTGGACGGCCATGTCTTGGTAGGTTTGCAGTTGTGCCACTCTTTCCATTTTCCGATGATGGATTGAAAGAGCTCCGTGAGATGTTCAAAGCTTGGGAGATTTTATTATAACCCAACCCTGCTTTATACTTCTCCACAACTTTATCCCTGACCTGTCTGCTGTGTTCCTTGGCCTTCATGATGCTGTTTGTTCACTAAGGTTCTCTAACAAATCTCTGAGGGCTTCACAGAACAGCTGTATTTATACTGAGATTAAATGACACACAGGTGACTCTATTTACTAATTAGGTGACTTCTGAAGGCAATTGGTTCCACTAGATTTTAGTTAGGGGTATCGGAGTAAAGGGGGCACCATACAAATGCCCCCCACACTTTTCACAGATTTATTTGTATCATTTATCATTTTCCTTCCACTTCACAATTATGAGCCACTTTGTGTCGTCTATCACATAAAATCCCAATAAAATACATTTACGTTTTTGGGGGGTCACATGACAAAATGTGGGAATTTCAGGGGGTATGAATGCTTTTTCAAGGCAATGCATAAACTGAAAGAAAAAAGCACTTTTGAAATTGATGGTAGCAACACATCTCAAAAAAGTTGAGGCGTGGCCATGTTTAGCACGGTGTAGCATTCCCTTTTCTTTTACCAACACTGAAAACATCTGGGAACTGAGGAGACGAGTAGCTGGAGTTCTGGAAGGGGAACGTTGTCCCATCCTTGCCCTATATAGGATTCTAAACTGCTCAACAGTCCTGCGTCTTTGTCAAATTTTCTGTCTTTTCAATAGATGAAAGGTCTGGACTACAGGCCAACCAGTGAAGCCCCGGACTCTTCTACTGAGAAGCCATGCTGGTGTCATAGATGCATTATGCGGTTTAGCATTGTCTTGCTGAAATATGCGAGGCCTTCCATAAAAAAAGACGTCTATGAATACTTTTACAAGGCACTGTATGTTGGGTATCAATTACTTGGCACAACCTCCTCTTCACCAGGCATTATTAAACGTGGACCAAGGTCCGGACCGAGCCACTGTCAAATTTGGAGCATTTCGGAGCCGCTTCTATCCCCCAGCCTCCGCCGCTGTCATTCTCTAGACTGAGTGGAGAGCGGGAGGCAGGATGGTAATAGGCTGAGTGCGGGAGGCACAGCTCTGCATTAGATGGAGGGCGGGAGGCAGGATGGCAATAGGCTGAGTGCGGGAGGCACAGCTCTGCATTGGATGGAGGGCGGGAGGCAGGATGGTAATAAGCTGAGTGCGGGAGGCACAGCTCTGCATTGGATGGAGGGCGGGAGGCAGGATGGTAATAGGCTGGGTGCGGGAGGCACAGCTCTGCATTGGATGGAGGGTGGGAGCAGCTGGCAGTTAACTTTTCATATTAACCAGCAAGCGACTGGTGGCTAAGACCGCCCTGTGTCCTAGTGACCCATCACCTGCTGTTTAATCTGGAAATTTAACTTGTGCAGCTCCCGCCCTCCATCCAATGCAAAGCTGTGCCTGCCGCACTCAGCCTATTACCATCCTGCCTCCCGCCCTCCATCCAATGCAGAGCTGTGCCTCCCGCACTCAGCCTATTACCATCTTGCCTCCCGCTCTCTGCTCGGTCTGGTAGTCCTTACTGTTCCTTAAAAACCTGACAGGGGATTTAACCCTTCCCTATTCTGTCCAGAGTTTTAAAATACACTTTAATCTTGAAAATGTTTCTTTTTTACAACTATATAAGAAGTGAAGCAACCTCGTCGCTCACTATTCAGGCTACTTCTACAAGACAAAGCGATTGCCCATCACCTGCCCCGTGCAGTCTTACCCACACACACACAACTGATCGTTCATTTCCGACAGATCTGAAGGATGTGATTAACCCCTGATGGGCTGCAAACGCCCTACAGCGGTACCGAGTTACTTGGCTCAATAGCCGCTTGATTGCAGCCATTAAACACCCAGAAAGGGAGCTCAGGGGAGCAGCCTCGTCCTTGCTATTGATTCAAGGTTTCCTGATTGCCCCCTGAGCGTAAACAGAGCAGCCGTGGAGGGCTCTTAGCATGCACGCTGCACAAGGGCGGCCTGACACTTGTCAATGATTTTATGCCAGCACCCATCAGGAAGAAGCCATCGCCTCCAGACACGCACGAGGTGTTAATTCCAGATATCTGCAAAAAACAAATACCCGACAAACCTGGCACAAGCAATGAGACGATGCACCCGGGGGGGGGGCTGCACATTGAGCCCGGGCTCCAGATGAAGAACTGCAAGCCCCAGCATACAAATACAGGCATCAGATAATAAAAATTATTAGATTGTAAGCTCCTGTGAGCAGGGGCCTCCTAACTCTCTTGTAGTGTAACTGTATTGTCTCCATTTTATATTGAAAAGCGACATGCAAACTGTTGGCGCTTTATAAATTCTGTATAATGATAAGAACACAAAGTTTAACCGCTTGCTGGCGGCCTGACGTATGAGCGCGGCTGCAGAGCGTCTCTCCTGCGTCAGATCACGTACCTACTACATCCGTGTAGGGAGATCGCACCGCGGCTGTGCTGTTGACGCCGATATACAGTATATAGATGCTGTGCGATGCTTGTAACCCTTGTACATTGAGGACTTCATTAGGAAGGGGATTGCTCCCCGCTGTGCATCCAACAGTGTCCTATCTTAGCAAAGTGTTCACCATCCCATGGAAGATGCACCGATACAGAACGACCTCTCTGACAAGCTGCTGGAGGCCCTTTCCAAAATGCAGGTTTGCTTTATAACCTGTTCTGGCCATCGCCATAGTCTGTCAAACTCCAGCTGACTGATCCAAGACCAGTGGAAGGGATCCAAGCATCATGGCAGCTGATCTCTTGGCAGAGGCGTTACTAGAACCCTGCAGGGCCCCGGTGCAAGAAATTATGAAGGGCCCCCTTGACCCCTGGCCAGGGCCCTTCCCTCTTCCCACTGATAATGGGGCCCTTTACTCCCATCACGGGTCTCCTTATTACGGTACCGCAGCGGGGCCCTTTCACAAGTTCTGCAGGGGGCCCCCTTTCTGCCATCTCCAGGCCTCCCCATGGAGGTGAAATGCCAGGGCCCGGTTCCAATAGCAACCTTGCAATCCTGATAGTTCCTTCACTGGTCAGTAGCTTTTAATTTTTATTTAATTATTTCTTTACCATTTCATTTTATTTCTTTTACAATTTTTTACAATTTATTTTAGGAGCTCTGTTGGGGGGCTTTGATGAGATATCAGGGGGTCTAAACAAACCTCAGCCCTAAATCTCCATCTCTGTAACCTCAGCTGTACAAAATGAATGGGCAGGAATAGCTGTGCACCAAGCCTCCCATTCATTCAGAAACGGAAGTATAGTAAAAAACAGTTTACTATGCTTCAGTTATGAATGAACCAATTGGTACCAATCACTGGCTCTGTCCATTCAGAAAAGGAAGGAGGGGGTAAATGACAAATTTACTGACCCGTTCCCATCTCTCCTATCCTGGTGTACGAGGCAGGCATACGGGCCCCCTGGACCATGGGGCCCGGTTGCAATTTCAACCCCTATCATTACGCCCCTGTCTCTTGGTCATAGAGGGCCCTCAGCTCTGAAGCACGTTGTAGATGGGTTGTAGGAGGTCTCTGGCCTCATCTGTTGTTGGAGCCTCCTGTCTGTAGACATGTGGTGGACCCCTCGGCTGAAGTTTTGGGCTTTGGCCCTAGAAGGTCTTCTGAAAGGGGTTGGTGTTGTCCAGGTCCCCGTGGCAGAATGGTTTCAGAGGTTCTAATTCAACCTGATCACCCAACCCAAAAGATGGCACCCTGCCACCATCTTGGATCTTCCTTCAGGTCAAGAAATTCAACATGAAATCCGCCCATCTGTCCTCTTTACTCCTTCATGGAGACTTTCTGGATGTCCACCGGCACCCACTGATCGGCGAGGAGAGACACAGAGATCGTCGCTGCCCATTGTTATGGCAACGAGGCATACACCCGAGATTTTGAGGTGCATGCTGGTTACCCAGCACACACCTTATCCAGGAAGTAACTCTTGGAGGGTGCGAGTGGACTTCACATGCCCACAGCTAAGATGGGAACTCCCAGTAAAGAAAAAAATCAGCAATGGAAGTACAAAATAAATAGGAAGACTACCTGGATTTAAAACTATCAATTACTTACCAGACAGGAAATGATGCAATTTTGTGGGGAAGAGACATGTTATCTATGTTGCCATAACAATGGGGCGGGAACTTCCTCCGTCGCTGCCCATTGTTATGGCAACGAGACATACACTCGAGATTGAGAGCTGCATGCTGGTTACCCAGCATGCACCTTATCCAGGAAGAGACTGGAGGAGGGTGTTAGTCGGCTTCACATGCCCACAGCTAAGATGGGAACTCCCAGTAAAGAAAAAAAATCAGCAATGGAAGTACAAAATAAATAGGAAGACTACCCATATTTAAAGCTATCAATTACTTTATTTGTGCAATGAATACTAACTAGGTGGATGCCAACAAAAAAAAAAAAAAAAGATGTGGGCAGAAATCCGCTTTAATGACCAGAGATCGCCGCTGATGTCATAGTGTACTGCAAATGATTGTACAGATATGTCAGTGTGCGGAGTGGCGGGTATCTGAGGTTTAAATTCGGACCTACGATTGCCATGCAATTGCGGTGCACACCTGGATCAGCCAGTTTTATGTGTTCTGTGATTCTTTTTAAAATTCATCAGTAATAAAAAAAAAAACAAAAAAAAAAAACAAAAAACTTTTTTTTCCATTATAATTTATAAAACACAGATCTAAAATACAAGGTTTTACTCACAGCGGTTCAATGGCTCGCTTTCTTAAGATTGCATAATGTATGGGCTTTATTTGTGCTACTTTTCTCTGTAATGTCTTCCTTTTTGGTAAATAAAGTAATTACGAAAAAAAAAAAATAATAATAATAAAAAAAGTGTTTTTACTCTCTGTAGGGGGGTGTGGAGCCAGTAGACATACCGGTTATTATACTGCTGAAGACACGAGTAATATCACAAAGGAACACATAAAGCCATGAAGACAGTAAGATTGTCCTCACCCCCTTCTAGAGAAGAAATGATGGGTGGGTAAAGCCCTGTGCTGGGAGTTGTAGTTCCCCAGCCGTAGCAGCTTAGTGATGCTTCATGTACAGCAGACAGTCCATACAGACCCGGCACATCAATGTGAAATACTGTATGTATATATGTATATATATATATATATGTATATATATATATATATATATATATATATATATATATATATATATACATACACTATATTACCAAAAGTATTGGGACACCGGCCTTTACACACATGAGCTTTAATGTCAGCCCGGTCTTAGTCCATAGGGTTCACTATTGAGTTGGCCCACCCTTTGCAGCTATAACAGCTTCACCTCTTCTGGGAAGGCTGTCCACAAGGTTTAGGAGGGTCTATGGGAACGTTTGACCGTTCTTCCAGAGGTCAGGCACTGATGTTGGATGAGAAGGTCTGGCTTGCAGTCTCGGCTCTAATTCATCCCAAAGGTGTTCTGTCGGGCTGAGGTCAGGAGTAAACTTCCTCCACCCCAACCACCCTCATCCATGTCTTTGTGCCATTAAAGTGTTACTAAACCCACAACAGTAAAATCTGTCTGTATATGCAGAATAGCATGCTTGTTATACTTCCTGATGGGGTTTACTTCCTCTACATTCCCCTGTAAAGTAGAAACGTAATGGGCCGGTGTGCATCGCATAGTAACCCATTATGTGTCACTTACCTGCAAATGAAGCCTGCGACGTCCAGTGATGTCCCCTGTGCTGGCGGCTTCCATCTTCAACCCCTCTTCCTTCCGGGGCCGCGACTCCGGCTCTGTGACTGGCCGGAGTCGCATGATGTCACTCTCACGCATGCACGTGGGAGCCGCCAGTCACGGCACAGGGTCAGTGGAGAAACGGCACGGAGGCCGTTTCTTCACTGCGCATGTACCGAAATGACAGTACACTGCATATATCCTGAACCGTGCAGAGAACCTACAGGTAAGCCTTATCATAGGCCTTATTATACGCTTACCTGTAGGTTAAAGTGGTTGTCAAGGGTTAGTTGACAACAACTTTAAGGGGTTAATCCTCTTTATTGTGTAAAAAGGCAGTTTGATCTTGTATGGTCAGATACTTCCTTCTTGCCCCGTCTACTATATTACACTATACTATACTACATGCAGGCAGTGTGGAAAGGTTGTACATGCTCTGTCCGATCTTCCTGTTTCACATGGACACAGACTGCAGTGCGTTTCTAGAGGCAGTGATTGTTTATTTGTGAACTGAGCATGTCATTGGCAAAGCACCAATCAGCTCTGGCCGGATTGTGGGTGAAGGGTCACCGATGAAAAGGAAGTTTCATCATCAGAGAGTGAAATCTCCTCCTATATGAACACTGGGGGAGCCCTGGCTCCTTGCAGTTTATCACCTGACTGCAATATACAGATGAAAAAAAAAAGTATATAGCCTCAGTATCTTTTTATAAAATGATTTAGAAGCTGTTTGAACTGTGGGGAGGGGGGTGAATTGTTTTTATATTGCCGGGTTTAGTAACACTTTAAAGTTCATGCACATGTAAAGGCAGGTGTCACAATACTTTTGACAATATAGTGTGTAAATAAATATATATATATACACATACACACCCCCAAACTGCACTGAGAAACTCGCTTTCATTGTCATAATCAGTTCCCTTCAGTCAGGGAAAGAAGAGCGATAAATGAACTGACACTTCATAGGAAGGGAAGGACTGGTGTGACAGGGAAGAGAGAGTTTTTAGTGAACACAGCAAAGGTAAGTTCTACAAGAAGATAAGTGTTCAGGGGAACGGATCCTCGCAACCTCCAATGCAAAATCCTCAGCAGCTGCTCCGTCAAGGCAAATAAAAATGCATCACCAAACTCTGGGCTGCAGCAACTTTTCTAGTTTATTAAATAGCAGCAGCTGTCAGAGGTGCTGCTCTTTTGCAGGGGGCAGTGGTGACCCTCTGATGCTCTGGTGAAGGGGTATGTGGTGACCCTCTGATGCTCTGGTGAAGGGGTAGTGGTGACCCTCTGATGCTCTGGTGAATGGGTATGTGGTGACCCTCTGATGCTCTGGTGAAGGGGTCAAAGGTGACCCCCCTGCTGCTCTAGCACAGCGGTGGGTGGTAACGCCTGCTGCTCCGGTACAGGACATGGAGGTGCCCCCTTCCTTCTATGGTGCAGAGGTCAGAGGTGACCCCCGCTTCTCTGGTACAAAACATGGAGGTGCCCCCCTCCCTTCTCTGGTGCAGAGGTCAGAGGTGACCCCTGCTTCTCTGGTACAGGACATTGAGGTGCCCCCTCCCTTCTATGGTGCAGAGTTCAGAGGTGACCCCTGCTTCTCTGGTACAGGACATTGAGGTGCCCCCTCCCTTCTATGGTGCAGAGGTCAGAGGTGACTCCCGCTTCTCTGGTACAGGACATTGAGGTGCCCCCTCCCTTCTATGGTGCAGAGGTCAGAGGTGACCCCCACTGCTCTGGTACAGGACATGGAGGTGCCCCCTCCCTTCTTTGGTAAACCTCTCCTGCTGTAATAGTAACCAAGAAAAGTTTCTTGCAGCCCCAAGTGCAGTGACTTTTCTCAGGACGGCACAGACAGGTGTGGTGGACAGAAACACACAACATAAATAAAAGAAGAGAAATCTTACGGGTTTCTCGCTCTCCTTCTTCTGCGGCAGTTTCTTCTTGGTGGCTTTCCGTTCGGCGCGCCGCAGTTCGGTGGTGGTGTCGGCGGCGGTGATGAGTTTCTGCAGGTCCTGCGCCTTCTTCTCTCTCTCCTTCTTCCTGCTCTCGATTTTCCGCAGCTCTTGGATGAGGTACTCCTCCTCTGACACCTGCAGGAAGAGAGCCGCAACTACACGTTAGAGACATGGAGGGAAGCGATGTGCAGAGGGCGCACTCTAGTGGATGGCAGGAAATCCTCTCATTGGTTTAATTGTAACAATAGAGAAAAATAAAAATCATAAAAGGTGCATTTGTTTTTCTTTTTTTTTTAAAGAAGATATCAGGGCAGCTTCAGGGGGAGTAGGGAGATGGGTGGCATAAAAATCGGCCTGAACTCTGCAACATTTCCGCAGTCACAGCATTACATTGTAAAACGTGCACATCTATTTCTGGGTGTCCACAGGGGACACTTCAAGATCCTGTAAACAGGTAATATGCCCTAAACACACAGGTGATTATTTGGCTTTCCTGGATCTGAATACCAACCCAGCCGGAAAATGTGTATAAAGGTGGAGTCTCCAACTCAACACTGGGATGGTGGGAACCCCTCATAATGGGCACAGCGGGTGTACAGACTCAGCACAGGGATGTGGGAACCCCTCAGAATGGGCACAGCAGGTGTACAGACCAGGAACTCAGCACAGGGATGGGGGGAACCCCTCATAATGGGCACAGCAGGTGTACAGACCTGGGAACTCAGCACAGGGATGGTGGGAACCCCTCATAATGGGCACAGCAGGTGTACAGACCCAGGAACTCAGCACAGGGATGGTGGGAACCCCTCATAATGGGCACAGCAGGTGTACAGACCCGGGAACTCAGCTCAGGGATGGGGGGAACCCCACATAATGTGCACAGCGGGTGTACAGACTCGGGAACTCAGCACAGGGATGGGGGGAACCCCTCATAATGGGCACAGCGGGTACAAAGACCCAGGAACTCAGCACAGGGATGGTGGGAACCCCTCATAATGTGCACAGCAGATGTACAAACCCAGGAACTGAGCACAGGGATGGTGGGAACACCTCATAATGGGCACAGCGGGTACAAAGACCTGGGAACTCAGTACAGGGATGGTGGGAACTCCTCATAATGGGCACAGCGGGTGTACAGTCCCAGGAACTCAGCACAGGGATGGTGGGTACTCCTCATAATGGGCACAGTGGGTGTTCAGACCCAGGAACTCAGCACAGGGATGGTGGGAACCCATCATAATGGGCACAGCAGGTGTACAGACCCGAGAACTCAGCACAGGGATGGTTGGAACCCCTCATAATGGGCACAGCAGGGGTACAGACCCGGGAACTCCGCACAGGGATGGTGGGAACTCCTCATAATGGGCACAGCGGGTGTACAGACCCAGGAGCACTGTCAGAGGGTGCAATATCTATTTCAGGTGGAGTGCCTCTTTAACGTGAAGATTTTCCGGGTACTGCAGAGCGGAGTGATTTCTGGCAGAGGAGCGCTGAGGGAATTTGGAGCCGTTGTATGTAGTGGTAACGTGAATGACCTTCCTGATCCGAAACCTCCTTTCCGCTTTATTGAGCAAAGAACCGACTCCAGCCCGCCGGTTCAGGTAACTTTGTACTCGAGTTCAGTGGAATGGGAGACGCTGGGTCGGGAGGCCGGCGCAGTGCCGGGAGAAGTCCTTTCAAATACCAGCAGAAGAGAACAACGCATGAATGTGCGGAGCTATGAGCAATGGTGAGCCTCACACTGCCCAGAGGGGGAAGGGTTATCAGGACACATTAACTCCTCCATCCCCCCATTACTGCAAATATGAAGCATCTGATGCCAATTCTCATTCTAGAAAATAGAAAACATCAAATGTTCAAAATGAGAAAATGGACCATTTTGGGGGGGGGAGGGGGGGGGAATTGGGTCATTTTGAAATTGATGGCAGCAACAGGTCTCAAAAAAGTTGGATCAGTGTAACAAAAAGCCGACAAAGCAAGCGTTACGAACAAGGAAGAGCTGGAAGAACATTAGGTTAATTGACAACAGGTCAGTACCATGACTGGGAATAAAAAGAGCATCTTAGAGAGTCAGAGTGTCTCAGAAGCGGGGCTTTTTTTTCTCAGAGAATAGGTGCAGGAACTCCTCCCTTCCGAGTCACCCCTTGACTCCTCCCCCTACTAATCTCCAAGCACCGTTCTTTGTTTCCTTACCCGCCTCCCAGTAACGCCCCTTTTACAGACTATAGAACCAAGAATTTTTTTTTTTGTGCTAAGTATTTTGTATGGAATTTGTTAATGATAGCAAGAAAGGCAGTAATATAGATCCGGACACCCCAGCAACAATAGATCCACCCCAGCAACAAGGGACTCCCAACAGCCAGCATCAGTAGACCCCCTACCTCAACAA
>BLSH010188345.1:0-11392 GCA_018402905.1 Glandirana rugosa | reverse complement strand
TGCAGGTTAACCCCCTTCACTGCCCCCTCACAGTTAGAACACGCCTAGGGAAGACAGTTACCCCCTAGAGCGCCCCCTGCAAGTTAACCCCTTCACTGCCCCCTCACAGTTAGAAGATGCCTAGGGAACACAGTTAACCCCTAGAACGCCCCAAAAGTGTCCAAAGTATCCGATCTGTCCGCCGCAATGTTGCAGGATTGCTGCCATTACCAGTAAAAAAAAATAATAAAAACGCCATAAATCAATTCTCAGTTTGTAGATGCGATAAATTTTGCACAAACCAATCAAACTCTTTTTGCGATTTTATTTACCGAAAATATGTAAAAGAATACACAATCAGCCTAAAATGATGAATAAATTTGTTTTTCTATATATATTTTTTATATGTATTTTAGCAAAAAGTAACAAATATTTTTTTTTTTCAAAATTGTCGCTCTTTTGTTTATAGCGGTGATCAGAAATGACGCAGAGGGGATCAAATACCCCCAAAAGAAAGCTCTATTTGTGGGGAAAAAAAAGGACGCCGATTTTGTCTGGGTACAATGCCGCACGACCGCGCAATTGTCAGTTAAACGCAGTGCCGAATCGCAAAAAAGTGCTCTGGTCAGGAAGGGGGTAAATCCTTCTGGGGCTAAAGTGGTAAAAAAACAAAAAACTTGCCTTTACAATCACTTCAACTATAAATTTGGACCAAGCTGGTGCGGCTGCAAACTGCTTCCTGTAGCCCACCTACGTCTGTGGTATCCAGAGTACTTACCTTGAACTGCTGGTGATCGTAGCGGTCGTGGATGACGATGAAGCGCAGATCAAATCGGCGGCAGAGGTCAAAGAGATGGTCGGTCTCGGCCTTTGTCCAGCCGTCATCGTGGAGGTACATCTGATATTCCTGCTCTGAGTACACGGGAACCTGGACTGTCTGCAAAGGAAATACACAAAACGCGTAGCAATCATTAAAATATGTGAGCTCTTCGGGGGAGGAAGTCAGCTGGCAATGTTTCAACATAAGGAGCTTTATTAACAAGGCTTTGTTTGCAACAGACGGGTTTGCAGTGCCAAGTCTGCAGAAATACAAAACTTGCTAGGAGGTGGTCAGATAGAGAGAGGTAAAGTGCACCTGTCAGCGAATTCCCAATGATCTCAGAAGCGTCATCATCAATACAAATCTGCCCACACACATTACAATCTGCTTCATATTTACCATCTGTGCAGTGAGAGGGCCTACCTGACTGGATATTAATTATTTAATCCCCTTCCTGCTGGCTCCTGTGGGCTCTTTAAGAGCATCTTATTGGCAGAGGCATTTTCCCAGACTTCCTGATCATGTGATGGGGCTGTCACAACAATCGCATGATCTGCAGCCCCTCCTACCAGCTCCCGATCGCTGCTATATGACCCGGGGCTGACGGTACAGCATAGCCACTGTACTAGGGGGTGCGTAGTTGTACACTTTCCCAGCAAAACACCACAATGCATTATACACTCACCGGCCACTTTATTAGGTCATCCTTGCTAGTAGCGGGTTGGGCCCCCTTTATTAGGCCCCCCTTGCTAGTAGCAGGTTGGACCCCCTTTATTAGGTCCCCCTTGCTAGTGGCGGGTTGGACCCCCTTTATTAGGTCCCCCCTTACTAGTAGCAGGTTGGATTCCCTTTATTAGGACCCCTTTGCTAGTAGTGGGTAGGACCCCCTTAATTAGGCTCCCCTTACTAGTAGCGGGTTGGACCCCTTTTATTAGGTCCCCCTTGCTAGTAGCTGGTTGGACCCCCTTTATTTGGTCCCCCTTGCTAGTAGCAGGTTGGACCCCCTTTATTAGGTCACCCTTGCTAGTAGTGGGTTGGACCCCCTTTATTAGGTCTCCCTTACTAGTAGCGGGTTGGACCCCTTTATTAGGTCCCCCTTGCTAGTAGCGGGTAGGACCCCCTTTATTAGGGCCCCCTTGCCAGTAGCAGGTTGGACCCCTTTATTAGGTCCCCCTTGCTAGTAGTGGGTTGGACCCCTTTTATTAGGTGCCCCTTGCTAGTAGCGGGTTGGACCCCCTTTATTAGGTCCCCCTTGCTAGTAGCGGGTTGGACCCCCTTTATTAGGTCCCCCTTGCTTGTAGCGGGTTGGACCCCCTTTATTAGGTCCCCCTTGCTAGTAGTGGGTTGGATCCCCTTTGGCCTTCATTCTTGGTGGCAGAGACACAACAAGGTGTTGGAAACGTTACTTGGATGAGATGTGTGGAGGCCATTGGAGTGCAGGGACCTCATTGTTCAGTGGTGAGATGATTGGTGCTTTGTCCTGCTGGGAGGAGCCATCAGAAGATGGGGACACTGCAGTCATAAAGGGGTGGACATGGTCAGCAGCAACACTCAGGTAGGCCGTGGCCCCTAAACCTAAGGGGCCCAAAGTGTGCCCATCCCCCCACACCATTACACCCCCACCACCAGCCTGAACCGGTGGTACAAGGCAGGATGGATCCATGCGCCAAATTCTGACCCCAGCATCTCAAATCCAGATTCATCAGACCAGGCAACGTTTCTCCAATCTTCTATTCTCCAATGTTGGTGATTCTGCCAATTGTAGCCTCAGTTTCCTGTTCTTAGCTGACAGGAGTGGCACCCGGTGTGGTCTTCTGCTGCTGTAGCCCATCTGCTTCAAAGTTGGATGTGTTGTGCAGTCAGAGATGGTATTCTGCATACCTTGGGTGTAACGAGTGGTTATTTGAGTTACTGTCACCTTTCTATCATCTGGAACCAATCTGTCCATTCTCCTCTGACCTCAACGAGGCATTTTCCTCCACACAACTGCCGCTCACTGGATATTTTCTCTTTTTCCCACCATTCTCTGTAAACCCGAGAGTTGGTTGTGAGTGAAAATCCCAGAAATACTCAGACCGGCCCGTCTGCCACCAACAACCATGGCACCTTCAAAGCCACTTCAATCCCCTTTCTTCCCCACTCTGATGCTCGGTTTGAACTTCAGTAAGTCATCTTCACCACGTCTAGATACCAAAATGCATTATGTTGCTGCCATGTGATTGGCTCATTAGCAATTTGTGTTACCAAGCAGCTGAACAGGTGTACCCAATAAAGTGGCCGGTGAGTGTAGCAGTGCGGAAGGCCCACCTCTGCGCTGCCACCAGGGGGTGTAACATTGCTGAGCTCCCTCAATGCCGCACATCCTTCCTTCATCAGCCGGGGGCGATCACTCTCAGCCTTCCCCAAATTCCTTTTTTTTTTTTTTTTTTGTGGCTGCTGTAATCAGATTTCATGTTAGAGGGTGGCTACCTTCGTCCTCCGTGCTCCGGTGCCGCGTGCGCGCCCGCTCTGTTACCGGTACGGCGATTTGCGCAATAGAGCCGCGGCAGGCAGTCTTAAAGGGATTATAAAAAGGCAGAAGGTGCATTTTATGCCTTAAGATAAAAAACCTTCTGTGTGCAGCACCACCCACAGCCCCCCCCTTAATACTTACCTGAGCCCCCATCTCTATCCAGTGATGCTTCAGGAATGTCTCGGCTGCCCGGAACTCTCCCTCCCCACCGGCTGAGACGGCAGCGCGGCACCATTAGCTCTTGCTGCTGTCAAAGCCAGTGAGCCAATGAGGGGAGAGAGAAGGGGCGGGGCCTGACCGGGGCTCCGTGCCTGAATGGATACACAGAGCAGCGGCTTAGCTCGGGTGTCCCCATAGCAAACTGCTTGCAGTGGGGGCACTCGTTAGGAGGGAGGGGTCAGGAGAGCCGTAGAGGAACCCAAGAAGAGGATTCAGGCTGCCCTGTGCAAATCCATTACAGAGCAGGTAGGTATACCATTAATATTTTTAACCACTTGCCACCCTCCCACCATCAAATGACGGCGGGGCGGCTTTTGTTCTGGGAAGAAGACGTCGCCCAGAACAAGCGATATTGCGGGCCCGTGGGGACACGCAGCGCGCCGATCGTGGCCGCGCTGCTAGGACCCTGGCTCTTTATACATGTGATCGGCTGTGTCCAATGACATGTAAACAAGGAAGTGCCGGTAATTGGCGCTCCTCGCCTCACATTGACAGAGTATGTGGAGAGGAGTGCCAATCAGCGGAATCTCCACTTAGAAAAGACCTGGGCATGAAATCAGGGCACGGATCATCAGTGCCCTGATTACAACAAAGCCCTAGCAGTGCCCATAAGTGCCACCATTCAGTGCCCATAACTGCCACCATTCAGTGCCCATAAGTGATGCCAATCAGTGCTTGCTCATCAGTGCTGCCCATCAATGCCTATCAGTGCTGCCCATCAATGCCTATCAGTGCTGCCCATCAATGCCTATCAGTGCTGCCCATCAATGCCTATCAGTGCTGCCCACCATTGCCTATCAGTGCCGCTCATCAGTGCCCACCAGCACCACCCATCAGCGTCACCTATCTGTGACACCTATCAATGCCCACCAGTGCTGCCCATCAGTGCCCACCAGTGCCACCTATCAGTGCCCACCAGTGCCACCTATCAGTGCCCACCAGTGCCACCTATCAGTGCCCACCAGTGCCACCTATCAGTGCCCACCAGTGCCACCTATCAGTGCCCATCAGTGTGACATATTAGTGCTTCCTCATCAGTGTCTCCTAATCAGTGCCCATAAGTGCCGCCTAATCAGTGCCAAATCAGTGCCCATAAGTGCAGCCTATCAGTGCCCACCAGTGCAGTCCCATCAGTGAAGGAGAAAAATTACTTATTTACAAAATTTACTGACAAAAAATAAAAACTTTTTTTTCAAAATTTTCGGTGTTTTTTCTTTTTTTTAGTAAAAAATAAAAACCCCAGCAGTGATTAAATATCACCAAAAGAAATTTGTGTGAATAAAAAGATGAAAAATGTATTTGGGTGCAGTGTTATACGGCCGGGCAATTGTGATTCAAAGTGCAACAGCGCTGAAAGCTAAAAAAATGGCCTGGGCAGGAAGGGGGTGAAAGTGCCCAGTATTGAGGTGGTTAAAGAAAAAAAAAAAACCTGAGACTTTAGTATCACTTGAAATAAATGCCAAACCTACAAGCGTTTGTGTGATCTCTCTTTGCACATCTCAAAAAACCCCAGAAATGTAAACGATCCCATAACCGTAGGGAGCGCCGCTCCAGGATAGCCACCCCTTCATAAGTATCAGCTGCTTGAGTGTGGATCAGGGTGCTGGCCCTATTTGCTGAGCAGCATAAGTGAGGGAAAAAACCAGCCTGGATGGCCGCACTCCATACGATCTCCTTTATTACTAAAAACCACAGATCGTATGGAGTGCGGCCATCCAGGCTGGTTTTTTCCCTCACATAACTGTGATAAAACGTTATAAATCACCTTCGGAGATGGGCCAGGGCTTGTTCTAATATCAGGTTTGCTCCCTCGCCAAAGATGCAGCAAGCCAACGTTTCTAAAAGAAAGTCCATAAGACTGACTGACATACTTTATTAAACCTGGCAAAGGGGTAGTCCTTCCCCTCCTCGGACGCCCGCCTCCAGTGGTAGAAGATGGCTCCGTCTTTCCTGGCCGGGTTGGTAAAGGGCATCCACTTCCACGGTCGCACTTTCTTACAGCCCAGCTTGGCTTTTACTGTTCGGTAGCCGTGAGTGGTGTCACTGGGGAGCAGCGGAGGACCATCTCTGTGAAAAGAGAAAAATCGCCATCAGCGTTCCGATATGGAGATCTTACGATCGTAATACTATGAATTCCGATAGGACGAGAGCAGCCCGATATGCGATACCCCGGAGTGTGACTTCTAAAGCCTTCCAACCGGCAGCAAATAGGAGATCAGGGAAGAACGTCCCTCTACTGCCCAACAGTCACATAGAACAAAGACTGAGGGGGGCGCCGCTCATTTTACTGCACACTCTGCCCTGCATTTCACAGGGCGGAGTGGCCGTCTCTTTCCATGACTTCCTGGATTCCCAGCATTCTTTGCAGTCACTTCTAATGACTATATATCCCATGGTACCTTGCTTATGTCTGTACCAACTCCACCTCATGAAGCTCAGAAGGCGGGCTCTGTGAAATGTGTGATACCCCAGTGCCTCCCAACAGGGCTTAGTAACTCCGTGTCACAGAATTACAGGAGGTCAATGTGTGGCTTCTTCACAAAGTATTCATACCCCTTGAAATTCCCCACATTTTGCCACGTTACACCCAAAAACGTAAATGTATTTTATTTGGATTTTATGTGATGAGCCACTTTGTGTCGGTCTATCACATAAAATCCCAATAAAAAACATTTATGTTTTTGGGAGTAACATGACAAAATGTGGGGAATTTCAAGGGGTATGAATACTTTGTGAAGATCCCACACATTGACCTCCTGTAATTCTGTGACACGGAGTCCCTATCCCCTGTGGGGAGGCACTGCTGTGTCACACACTTTACAGAGCCCGCCTCCTGAGAGGAGGAGCTTCATGAGGTGGAGTGAGTGCAGAAATCAGCAAGGTACCATGGGATATATAGTCATTAGAAATGGCTGCAAAGCATGCTGGGAATCCAGGCAGCACACTCAATATGAATTTTTGGGTTGTAACACAAAATGTGGAAAATTTTAAGGTGTATGAATACTTTTTCAAGGCACTGTAGTGACTCCGTGTCACAGAATTCCAGGTGGTCAATGTGTGGGGTCTTCACAAGGTAAGATTACAAACTTTGCGATGGTTCAGAGTAATAGGAGGGGGGTGGAAATCATTGGAATACAATGTGCAGATGAAGATCGGACTTTACATCATCGATCACCATAGCTACACATAAATGTGGGGACGTTTATATTTTCCTAGCAGTACAGCCACAGTGAGGTCTCTAAGAATTTGAAGGATCAGTATATTTCTCCCACAGAATAAAGTTTCTCTTTAACCCCTTCCCTACCGCCGTATGCAGAATGACAGCCGGGAAGTGGTTGAGTTATCCTGACTGGGAGTCATATAACATCCTCAGGATAGCATGGGGGGCATCGTGGCGATCGGTGGTGTGGGGGGGTCAGTCTGACCCCCCGCATTACCGATCTCGGTAAAGCGCTTCAATCTGAAGCACTTTACCATGTGATCAGCTTTGACCAATCACGGCTGATCACAGTGTAAACAGGAAAGCCGTACTCGGGTCTGCAGACCTGAGCAGCGGAGAGCCAATCGGCTGCTCCCCTGACGGGGGGGGGGGGGGGGGTTGTGCTGATGGTTTATCAGTGCAGCCCCCCCTCGGATCATAACCCTAGACAACCAGGGAGCCCACCCAAGACCACCAGGGAGCCGATCAGGGACCGCCAGAGAGACCACCCTAGACCACCAAGTAAGGGGCACAGAGCCCAATATGGATGGCACTCAGTGCCACCTTCACATGCTACCCTAGACAACCAGGGAAAAGGCCCCTATCAGTGCATCTGCCCACCAGTGCCCCTATCAGTGCGTACCAGTGCCACCTACCAGTGCCCATCAGTGCCACCTATGGGTGCCAATCAGTGCCGCCTATGAGTGGCCATCAGTGACGCTTATCAGTGCCCGTCAGTGCTGCATATCAGTGCCACCTATCAGTGCCTCTTATCAGTGCCCATGATTGCTGCATATAAGTGCATCATCGGTGCTTGTCAGTGCCACCTCATCAGTGCCCGTCAGTGCCACCTCATCAGTGCCCGTCAGTGCCACCTCATAAGTGTAGCCTCATCAGTGGCCGTCAGTGTAGCCTCATCAGTGGCCGTCAGTGTAGCCTCATCAGTGGCCGTCAGTGTAGCCTCATCAGTGGCCGTCAGTGTAGCCTCATCAGTGGCCGTCAGTGTAGCCTCATCAGTGCCCGTCAGTGTAGCCTCATCAGTGCCCGTCAGAGCCTCATCATCAGTACTGCCTCATCAGTGCCCGTCAGTGTAGCCTCATCAGTGCTCGTCAGTGTAGCCTCATCAGTGCTCGTCAGTGTAGCCTCATCAGTGCCCGTCAGTGCCGCCTCATCAGTGCCCGTCAGTGATGGATAAAATGTACTTATTTACAAAGTTTTGTGACAGAAAGAGAAAAAATGTTTTTTTCAAAATTTTCGGTCTTTTTTTTATTTTTAGCGCAAAAAATAAAATCTGCAGAGGTGATCAAATACCACCAAAAGAAAGCTCTATTTGTGGGGAAAAAATTATAAAAAATTTGTTTGGGTACAACGTCGCACGACCGCGCAATTCTCATTCAAAGCGCAACAGCACTGAAAGCTGAAAATTGGTGTGGACGGGAAGTGTTCTAAGTGTCCGGTATTGAAGGGGTTAAATAATTTTCTGACCGTTCTGGAATATTATTTCTATGTGTCAGAGTTCCTTCCTGCCCGTGTCAGCAGCCTGAACCCGTCTGAATAACATCTACATTTGTGAAGGAACCCCAGAATATCCCAATCCAGGGACCCCTACAAAGGAAAGAGCAATGGGAGAGCTGAGAGTACCGCTGGTGACCATCAGTCCATACCCGGTGCTAACAGTGCCTCAGAAACGTGAAAGAATTCAGGGAAACTCCCCGCCCTGGACTTAGGGCGGCGTCACATGGCCCTGGCGCTGTCCCGCTGTCGGTAGGTTAGTTGCACTTTCCATTGACTTCTATGAGGTCCTACGGCTTCGGTGCGGCTTCAGAAAACTCGCTGCAGCATGCAGGAGTTGTAGGGAGCTTTCTGAGACCGCACCAAAACTGCAGGACCTCATCATACAAGTCTATGGTAAAGCACAGCCGATCCCCATGAAAACCACAGGTTAGCTGTTAAGGATGGGCTTGGGCTTGTACAGAACTGAGCCCGCCAGGAAGTGAACCCTGCACTGCGCCAATTACTGGCAGTGAGACATTCGCAGCCACGCATCAGGAAATGTCTCACTGCCAGTGATTAGTGCAGTGCCAGGTTCACTTCCTGGCGGGCTCGGTTCCGAACAAACCTGAGCCCATCCTTATTAGCTGTGACTTAGCAAGCAGTGTGAAGCCACTCTCATCCAAAGGCTGCAATGGGAATTGTGGAAGTTCAGCCTAAAACTAACGAACTCTAAGCCTCAGTTCACACCGGTGTGATGCAGGAACCAGAGCAATTCCTGTGCAGGATCCCGCATCGCATCTGACTCGCAGGCGGGTCACACCGCTCTCTGTGAACAGCTGCGGGTGTCAATGTAACCTACAGGTAAGCCTATAATAAGGCTTACCTGTAGGTGTCCTGCACGGTTTAGGAGATATGCAGGGTACTGTGATGTGCCCACGTCATCGGGCACATACCTCCGTGCTGTTCCTTTGCTGAGATCGTGCCGCGATTGGCGGCTTCTGAGCGCATGTGTGGGAGCGACGTCATGCGACTCTGGCCAATCACTGAGCAAGAGATTGTGGTCCCAGAAGGATGAGGGACGGAAGATGGACGAGGCCTGGAGCAGGGTCATAGCTGGACAGCGCTGGCTTCCAATGCAGGTAAGTGGCACATAATGGGCTAATATGCACACCGGCCCATTATGCTTTAACATTGCAGGGTAATAAAGAGGAAGTAAAACCCCATCAGGGTTTACTTCCTCTTTAACCACTTCAGCCCCAGAAGGATTTACCACCTTCATGACCAGAGCATTTTTTTTGCAATATGGCACCGCGTCAAAAAACCCCACAAGCTGCGTTTATTGGTTTGCGCCAAAGTTGCCATGTTTACAAAACCATAAGAACTAATTTATGGTGTTTTTACAATTTTTTTTTACTAGTATCTGCGATTTTTAATCGGGACTGCGATATTGCGGCTGACATGTCGGAAATTTTTGAGGATCATTGACATTTATACAGCGATCAGATCTAAAAAAAAGCCACTGATTACTGTATAAATGTCATTGGCAGTGAAGGAATTAACCTGAAGGGGGCGCTCTAGGGGGTAACTGTGTTCCCTAGGCGTGTTCTAACTGTGAGGGGGAAGGAAAGGGGTTAACCTGCAGGGGGCGCTCTAGGGGGTAACTGTGTACCCTAGGCATGTTCTAACTGTGAGGGGGAAGGGAAGGGTTTAACCTGCAGGGGGCACTCTAGGGGGTAACTGTGTTCCCTAGGCGTGTTCTAACTGTGAGGGGGAAGGGTTTAACCTGCAGGGGGCGCTCTAGGGGGTAACTGTGTACCCTAGCGTGTTCTAACTGTGAGGAGGCTGGGCTGCCAGGGGCATAAGAGATCTACCTGATCCCAGTGACAGGAATCAGTAGATCTCTTACATGCCGCCTGACAGAGCGGGAAACCGCAGTGTTTACATCGGCGGTTCGCCGTTCTTCCTCTGTAGTAGGCGATCGCGGGTCGCCCAGCGGACATCAAGTCCACCCGACCTGCGGCCTCACTCACAGAGCGCACGGCAGGCACAAGACCACATCAGCACGAGCCCGCCTGCAACTGCGCGGACCGCCATTTATAGGCGGCAATCTGCGCAGCGGAGCCACCTTGCTGCCATCTTTCTACACGAGGCGGCCGGCAAGTGGTTAAGGACCGAGCCTCTTTCTGAGATTCGGTGTTTTCAAGTTAAAATCAGGTATTTTTTTGCTATAAAATGAATTAAAACCCTCAAACATTATATATATTTTTTTCATTGCAATACTTTATGTTACACCGTATTTGCGCAGCGGTCTTAGAAACGCCTTTTAAAAAAAAAAAAAAAAAAAAAATCACTTTTTTGAGTTAAAAAATAAGAAAACAGTAAAATTAGCCCAATGTTTTCCCATATTGTGAAAGATGACGTTACGCCGAGTAAATTGATACCCAACATGTCACGCTTCAAAATTGTGCCCGCTCGTGGAATGGCGACAAACTTTGGTCCATAAAAATCTCCATCGGCGACGGTTTAAAATTTCTACAGGTTACCAGTTTAGAGTTGCAGAGGAGGTCCAGTGCTAGAATTATTGCTCTCGCTCTAACGATTGCGGCGATACCTCACGTGTGGTTTGAACACCGTTTTTATATGTGGGCATGACTTACGTATGCGTTCGCTTCTGCGCGCCAGCTTGGCGGGACGGGGTGCTTTAAAATGTTTTTTTTTTTTTTTTTTACTTTTACACCGTCCTTTAAAAAAAAAAAAAATTTTGGGTCACTTTTTTTCCTATTACAAGAAATGTAAACATCCCATGTAATAGTAAAAAGCACGACAGGTCCTCTTTAACCCCTTAACCACTTAACAACCGCCCCATAGACAATTGACGTCTACAGGGCGGTTGCTTAATTCTGGGAGGACGTCTATTGACGTCCTCCCAGAATCGCGCGCACACGGGAACATCCGTGACCGTCGGGTCCGGGGGACCCGACTGATCACGGATCGTGGTGAATGGCCGCTGTGCGCGGCCTTTCACCACGTGATCGCGCCGTCAAATGACGGCATGATGACATGTAAACAAGCCGGCGGAAGCGCCGGCTTCTCTCTCCTCTCCGCACCGATCGGTGCAGTGTGAGAGGAGAGAGGGGGGAGAGAGAGGAGGTGCTGCAGCGCTGTGGGC
>BLSH010188323.1:3804-14835 GCA_018402905.1 Glandirana rugosa | reverse complement strand
TAGAGGTCAGTGAGGGTTTCTTCTAGAGGTCAGTGAGGGTTTCTTCTAGAGGTCAGTGAGGGTTTCTTCTAGAGGTCAGTGAGGGTTTCTTCTAGAGGTCAGTCAGGGTTTCTTCTAGAGGTCAGTGAGGGTTTCTTCTAGAGGTCAGTGAGGGTTTCTTCTAGAGGTCAGTCAGGGTTTCTTCTAGAGGTCAGTCAGGGTTTCTTCTAGAGGTCAGTGAGGGTTTCTTCTAGAGGTCAGTGAGGGTTTCTTCTAGGGGTCATTTCCTGCTTCCTAGGAATATGCAAATATTTGAATGCTCATAGCCCAGCCAAAGGTTCACTTCATCGGTGATCCCTCCAGCAGCTTATACTTGCATTCCATTTCATTCAATGCAGCTCCATTTGGCCTCTGATGGCAATGGAGAGTTGGCCTCTTCTCTTCTGGATCTCCCTCCTGTATCTCTCTAAGGCCCCTTTCACACTGAGGCGTTTTACAGGCGCTATTTAGCTAAAAATAGCGCCTGTAAAGTGCCTCAAAAATCCCTCCCCACCCACCCCAATGTGAAAGCCGGAGTGCATCTTTGGGGCGGTGCGGTGAGCGGTGATTCACCGCTCCTCCACTGCCCCTGCCCATTGAAAACAATGGGCAGCGCTTCCGAAGCGGCTGCACACTGGCTCGGTAGCGCGGCGCGCCAGCACTTTTAACCCCGTTTTAACCCCTTGTGGGGGGTTAAAAGTGCCCCGCACCCGCCTGCATAGCGGCGCCGTAGCGCCTCTATAACAGCACTAAATCCCCGCTGAGACTAGCGGGGATTTACCGCTACCGCCTGCCAGCCCCAGTGTGAAAGGGGCCTTAGTCCTGGCCTTCTTCCTGGAGATATAATGGGGAGGAGTCGTGTCTTCAATGCCTCTATTTTGAACATTGAAGATAAATTTCTCCACAGCTGTTAGGAAAGAAAAGATTTGCCTGGTGAAGCCAGGCCATGTTCTGGACTTTTTTGCCGAGTTTTGCCGTTCACCAAATAGCCCTATTTAAGCTCCCTGCACCTGTCAGCAGGTGCTGCACGTTCTACAGCGTCTGAGTACCTGTGAGCTTCAGCTCTTCTACCTGAAACCTGCTTCCTGTGTTGTTCCTGTGTACCGACCCGGCTTGCTCTGACCTGCTACCTATCTGCTTGCACCGACCCCGGCTATCCACGACCATCCGCTTGTCCGTCCCTTCTGTACCTTGCCGCCAGCCTGTGAACGAACTCTGCTTGGACTTTGACTATTCTTCTGCCTGCCCCTTCTGTGCCTCTCTGATCCACCAGTTGCCGACCCAGCCTGTACGACCACTCTTCTGTCTGCACGACCTTCTGGAGCCTCACATCACCACCAGTGACCATCCAGCCCTCGTGCCATCCCGCACTCTGGGACTTCCTGTCTACACTACCAGGGGCCCCAGAATCGGGTGTGTAAGAGTGGTTGTTCCCTGCTAAGACAGACTCCACCACCAGGATCGTGACAAGCTGTCACTATCAGTGGAGCAAGCCAGGCTGAAAAAACAAAACAAACCCATCAGAGAGATAGCAAAAACATTAGGTGTGGCCAAATCAACTGTTTGGAACATCCTTAATAAGAAAAAATGCACCGTGAGCTCAGCAACACCAAAAGACCCGGAAGCCCAGAGAATACAACTGTATTGGATGACCGAAGAATTCTTTCCCTGGTGAAGAAAACACCCTTCACAACAGTTGGCCAGATCAAGAACACTCTCCAGGAAGTAGGCGTATTTGTGTCAAAGTCAACAATCAAGAGAAGACTTCACCAGAGTGAATACAGAGGGTTCACCACAAGATGTAAACCATTGGTGAGCCTCAAAAACAGGAAGGCCAGATTAGAGTTTGCCAAACAACATCTAAAAAAGCCTTCACAGTTCTGGAACAACATCCTGTGGACAGATGAGACCAGGATCAACTTGTACCAGAGTGATGGGAAGAGAAGAGTATGGAGAAGGAAAGGAACTGCTCATGATCCAGCGCATACCACCTCATCAGTGAAGCATGGTGGTGGTAGTGTCATGGCGTGGGCATGTATGGCTGTCAATGGAACTGATTCTCCTGTATTTATTGATGATGTGACTGTTGACAAAAGCAGCAGGATGAATTTTGAGGTGTTTCGTGCAATATTATCTGCTCATATTCAGCCAAATGCTTCAGAACTCATTGGACGGCACCTCACAGTGCAGATGGACAATGACCCGAAGCATACTGCGAAAGCAACCAAAGAGTTTTTTAAGGGAAAGAAATGGAATGTTATGCAATGGCAAGGTCAATCACCTGACCTGAATCCAATTGAGCATGCATTTCACTTGCTGAAGACAAAACTGAAGGGAAAATGCCCCAAGAATAAGCAGGAACTGAAGACAGTTGCAGTAGAGGCCTGACAGAGCATCCCCAGGGATGAAACCCAGCGTCTGGTGATGTCTATGCGTTCCAGACTTCAGGCTGTAATTGACTGCAAAGGATTTTCCACCAAGTATTAAAAAGTGAAAGTTTGATTTATGATTGTTAATCTGTCCCATTACTTGTGGTCCCTTAAAAAGTGGGAGGCACATATACAAACTGTTGTAATTCCTACACCGTCCACCTGATTTGGATGTAAATACCGTCAAATTAAAGCTGAAAGTTTGCAGTTAAAGCACATCTTGTTCGTTTCAAATCCATTGTGGTGGTGTATAGAGCCAAAAAGATTAGAATTGTGTCAATGTCCCAATATTTATGGACCTGACTGTACATAGGTAACAGGGTTGAAAAAGGCCATAGTCAGCTTGGTTTAAAGTGCTACTAAACCTAAAAATGTTTTTTACCCTTTGCTTTTGCCATTGCTTGCATTAAGGTAAAAAAACATTTTCAGTGTCCCTGTGCCCTCATTTCCCTGTGTGAAGGAGGAGGAGAGGGAGGAGAGATCAATGATGTGCAGGGCTGCATCTTTTCTCCCCTTTCTTCCTATTTACACGGCATTCAAGCAGCAGAGGAATGGGAGGACAGGCCTAAGTCCCGCTGTGTAAGTCTAAGCTCTCTAGACAAACAGCACGGGAGCTCGGAGACTACCTCTCCCCATAGCCAGCGGCTGGCTATGGTGGTCAAGCCTAAGAAGAGGAGGACCCAAGATCGCCGCTGGAGACCCCAGAAGAGGAGGATCTGGGCCGCTCTGAGCAATACCATTGCACAGAGCAGGTAAGTATAAAATGTTTGTTATTTTAATAAAAAAGAAATTTTAGAGTTTAGGAACACTTTAATGTTTTATTACAAATATCAGGAATTCACTGTGTGGCAGAGGTTGGTAGGGAACGAGGCAACACAATTTCTTTTTTAGGTGCCACACTATACCTTTTATTGTGGAAAATAAAGACTTTTTGGATATGGAAGTCACAAAGACAGGATGTGATGGATGCTGGTATCAGATCCCTGCCCTCCTCACTAACTTTTGACAAAGGACTGGCCAATCTCACGCCACGCTGTCACGTAACATTGCCACTCTCATCTGCACCCTGCACAAAGATTTTCCAGCTTGCGGGGCCACTATCTAGATGCCAGCAACCTGAGAGTGATTGTCACTGGGTTAGTTAATTAAGCAATTAACCCTTTTGGCTGGATTTACACCAGGTGCAAATTCCAGCTTCGTTGCCTGTGAGAAGGAGAAGAGCCGATGTTCAATGACTCCTGTCTGTTCCCACAGTGCATCAGCTGGCTGGGGAGAGGGGGGTGCAGTAAGGAGGGGGAAAGATCCCCATTCAATGCGGAACACATCTGCGAATTAGATGCGTTACCATTGAACAAATTGGGGCTAGAATTCGCACCGCACTGCCCAGAAAACGCACACGTTTTCTGTGCAATGCGAAGTGCAAATGCACCACACAGATGTGAATTGGACACGTGTCCTGCAAATTGGATGCGGTGTAAGCCGCATTCAATTTGCATAGGTGTGAACCCAGCCTTAAAGTGTTACTAAACCCACAACAGTAAAATCAGCTTGTATATGCAACATAGCATGCTTGTTATACTCATTGTGGAACTTAAGGGGTTAATGCTCAGTATTGTTTAAAAAAGGTTGTTTTATCTTGTATGCATAGATTCTTCCCTCCTGCACTGTCTATCTGAGCAAGCTCATATAATACACAGCAGGGTGGTAAAGCTGCACATGCTCAGTTTGGTCTCTTATGCTGGATAGAACATTTCCTGTTTCAGTTGAACTGTTCAGGTCACATGATATTGACATCACACATGTGGGCGTGTATACAGGCTGTAGTGGAAAACTCCTCCTATTTGAACACACAGCTATGGACAAACTGTGCAGGTTATCAGAAACAATGGTATACAGATCATCCAAAAAGGTATATAGTGGCAGTATTTCAAAGTAAAAAGAAGATTTATAAGCTGTGGGCACTGCATGTGGGGACACTGTGTGTGTTTGGGCAGACTAACTATTTTCATAGTACGGGGTTTAGTAACACTTTAAACTTCAAACTGCCACCAGATAGCTAGATAGCTTTTGGGCCTATCAACCCTTCACAATATTAGCAAGAACAATTGTGAAAAATAAACATCTGTACACACTGTAACCACAGACAGATATATTCAGAGATTTATTGTGCACAGTATAGCATAGCGCAGTTAAAGACAAGGTTAAAGACATGCAACAGCACCTTGTCTATATGCAGAATGATATGACATATCATTATGTTCAATTCCAAGGGGTGGGGGGCTAGGGTAGTATACAGACAGGCTAGGGTAGTATATAGACAGGCTAGGGTAGTTTATAGACAGGCTAGGCTAGTATATGGACAGACTATGGTAGTATATAGATGGCTAGTGTAGTATATAGACAGACTAGGGTAGTATATGGACAGACTAGGGTAGTATATGGACAGACTAGGGTAGTATATGGACAGACTAGGGTAGTACAGGGACAGGCTAGGGTAGTATATAGACAGGCTAGGGTAGTATATGAACAGGCTAGGGTAGTATATGGACAGGCTAGTGTAGTATATGGGCAGGCTAGGGTAGTATATGGACAGGCTAGGGTAGTATATGGACCCACAGGGACCCATGGTAGGGCCGGCCCTGATTTATCAGTTCTCAAACTTGACAGATGTTCCTGATTTGATGGTACATGAGAACTGTCAAACTGTCCTGGTATCTCCCTTTACTTCGGGATCTAAGGGGCATTGACAGTTATTGACAGTTGTCAGATCATCTGATCTGACCAATCATCTGGTCTAAGGAGTGGTTGCTGGAAGGTCACTACTTTTGTGACCACGTCTCAGATACAATTTTTGATGAGTATTTATATCTCTGAATATCTACAGTTACAGACTGCTAATGTCCATATTATGGTCCAGCATGGAATTTGCTTCAGAATAAATATAAACTTGGCAGGTCTCTGATATCTACTTTATCTAGGAGGAATAAGGGGTGCCAGTCGATCCTCATATGGTCTGACAAAGCGGTGTCTGGGCGTTAAACGTTACAAATTACTTGAGGAAAGTAAATATGTCTCTATTCTGGGTGTGCTATTGTTATTTTGGATGTTATGGAGTATACTAAAAAGATGGATTCTACCAAGGGACAGATAGTGTATTGTAAAGATTCCAGCTATGTGATTAGAGACAGAGGCTCTAATGGGCTTCAAAAAAGGGTGGGTGCTGGTTAAGTGCCGCTGGCCGGGGGGGGGGGGGGGGTTGGGGTGGTTGATTGCCATCTCTCCCCCCCAAAGGAAAACCCACCAGCCGCCACTGCAACTCAGGTATGCAATACCATATATGGGTTAATTATAAAAATGTCAAAAGTCTGTTTATGCTTTATTTTCATTAACCCATGCACATTCTTCTTCTATACTATTACCTTATCACAATAGATACAGTAATGGATATAATAAGAATGATGAGATTGCACATGCATACACCTCTTGATGTACTAGCTTTGCTGCTAGTTATTTGAAAAGACATTTAAATAAAGGGGTATAAACATGTTGTTTCATCTACTGCGTAGTCCTGAAGAAAGCGAGATGATTATATAGGGTTGGGAAGCAAAGGCAGGAACAGTTGAACTCATATCTGCAATTAAGTTTTCAGGGTATTTTGAAAGGGTAATGTTAAAGCAAACCTGTGCTTTGCTCATTCAAGGCAAAGCAACGGGGTTGTGAATATAATGTGTGGTGGTGTTGCGCTGTGATTTGAGATGGTATACAGGTGTGGTAATACAAGTGCTATACACTGTGGTAATACAAGTGCTATACACTATACACTAAGTAAATGGCAAAAATTATAATAAAGTGTCCACACACAGTCACAGAGTGCTAATAAGCTGCTAATAAGAAAAGGTCCAGTGGACTGTAACAAAAATAAAGCCTCACATCAGTGAGCGTGCATAAATAGATAAACAAACCGTGTGCTTAAAAGATAAAAGTCTTAGGGGGTCAGATCGGGAGACCTTGGGGGCCATTCAACTGGCCCATGACGACCAATCCACTTTCCAGGAAACTGTTCATTTAGGAATGCTCGGACCTGACACCCATAATGTGGTGGTGCACAATCTTGCTGGAAAAACTGAGGGAACGTGCCAGCTTCAGTGCATAAAGACGGAAACACATCATCATGTAGCAATTTTGCATATCCAGTTGAATGGCCCCCAAGGTCTCCCGATCTGACCCCCTTAGACTTTTATCTTTGGGGTCATCTGAAGGCAATTGTCCATGCTGTGAAGATACGAGATGTGCAGCACCTGAAACTACGGATACTGGAAGCCTGTGCTAGCATTTCTCCTGCGGTATTGCGATCAGTGTGTGAAGAGTGGGAGAACACAATGGGCAGCACATTGAACACATTTTATAAGTGGTCAGAAACTTGTAAATAAATCATGAAAGAATAAAGTTACGTTAAAACCAAGCACACCATTGTTTTTCTTGTGAAATTCCCAATAAGTTTGATGTCTCACATGACCCTCTTCCTATTGAAAAAACAAAAGTTGGATTCAAAATAGCCGACTTCAAAATGGCCACCATGGTCACCACCCATCTTGAAAAGTTTCCCCCCTCACATATACTAATGTGCCACAAACAGGAAGTTAATATCACCAACCATTCCCATTTTATTAAGGTGTATCCATATAAATGGCCCACCCTGTAGTATTGCTATGCAAGCCTGAAGGTCGTAATATGCTAGTAGGTTTACACATTATGTTGCTTGTAGACTGTTTTTGTACCCATCTCTTTTTTGCAATTGATATTGAAATTGAATTTTAACTGTAATTTGCATATTTCAATAAAACATTTGAACAAGAAAGGGGGCTGTAGGAATGACTTGAAAAGTGCTTTGTGGGAAAATAAGTATTCCAACTCCACCTCACTGTCATCAACTGGGTCAGGGTTAGTCTAATGGAAGTAACCATGGGAGAGGACAGCTGGAGAGGTGGAGTCAGATTTCAGAAGCCAGGTTTCAGTGACAGCAAGTAGGTTAAATGAGTTAGAGATAAAAGGTAATTGACAGAGGTGAGCTTGTTGCAGACAGACGAGACATTACAGAAAGTTCACAAGATTGGGGGCTGGTTCTAGGAAGGAGGGAAATAGAAACTAGTTTGTGTGTGTTGTGGATGCTGGCAGAGGAAAGAGGGTGCTGGGGGTGAAAGTTAGATGGCTGAGGGCCAGGAAAAGGAGAAACACCCTTAAGAGTTAGGAAAAACAGGTGGGTAAAAGCTGGGAGCGAGGTTTGTATGAGGGCACATGCCCCAGTTATCTGGGGGTTGTGCCAACATGTAGGCTCAGAATGAGCATGCAGTAACAAGAAGAAGGCAGGAATGAGGGTGATATATGTAACCAGGTGTTTGACTAGAGACAGAGAGCGATTCAGGGCTCTGTGCTGCAGTGCTTTCTGTGTCTTCCAATGGACTTTGGGCTGAATGGGTTAACACTACCCTTCGCCTCCATCCCCCAGGGGTAACTGACAAGCAAAAGAAGCTCAAGAGACATTTGCAGCATTGAATCATGGGGGATGATGTTTGGGAGAGGAACTTTACTAAGGCAGTAAATGGACTACATTTCCAATTTGAGCCAGGTATAGAGAGAAAGTTATATTTTCACAGGCTGAATACCAAGGAATTCCTCTTTGCTGCGAGGAGACCAAGGTGTGCACATTGCTGCTCCTGTGTGCACATCAACCTGCTATAAGCCTGTGGCCATGTGCTGAGAACTGAAGTCGCTCTAGGCAGATCCAGAAGTAAGCTGACATCTGAACAGTGAGACCCCTGTTGCTGTATTGTTGGGATTGGTGAAAGGGCACTGCTGCCATTAACCCGATGCTGCTAGCAAAAACTGAGCACATGGGAACTGGCTATCCAACTAGCATAATTATTTACTGTGTGCAGAGTTTACTGGGACTGTACTCATGCACACCACCATAAAGACTGGGCCCCAACAGTAGCCGTATGAAGAACTAAGGTTAAAGAGTGCTTGGGGGCGTGTCCAAGATGGCGACCTAGGCAGACGTGTGTTCCGGAGCTCCGCGGCGGCTATCTCGTTGTATCTTATCCTGTACTAAATAGTGGTCCTACAAAACTGCTTAATCGAGTCCGCATGCCCAGCAAGACGCCAAGGAAGCCTCAGAAGGGGAAGAAGCTGCACTTCTCCCCGGATATTACACTGGACATAAGTCCTGGGCCTAGCGCCCCGCGGCAGACTCGTGGCAACAATATGGCCTCCCAAACGGAGCCTATGCCTTCCATCGATGCTGCGGCCCCTGGGATTCCTGAGGTCATGGAGGCGATTGGAGCCTGCCGGGCGGCGGTGGCGTCCTGTCAGACGGCGCTCACCACGAAAATTGAGGAAGTTCAGCTGGATGTCGGACTGCTCCGCCAAGACCTGGACAAGATCCGCACGCGGGTGTCGGCGGCGGAGCTCAGAATAGGCCGCGTGGAGGACCGGGCGGAGGAGACTTCTAATGAGACCCGCAACATCCTAACCAGGCTGAGGGCCCTGGAGTATAGGGCTGAGGATGCCGAGAACCGGAGCTGACGCAATAATTTGAGGATCGTGGGCCTAGCGGAGGGGGTCGAGGGAAGGAACCCCGCCAGCTTTACAGAGGGGCTGCTGAGATCTCTGCTCCCGGCGGCTCAATTCTCGCCCTACTTTGCGGTGGAGCGGGCCCATCGGATCCCCCCAAAGCCTGGTCCGGAGGGATCACCGCCGCGCACGTTTATTCTAAAGCTGTTGAACTTCCGTGATAGAGATGAGGCCTTGCGAGCGGCGAGGGTGGCTGGGCCGCTGGCACACCAGAATTCTAAAATCCTGATATTCCCTGACTACACGATGGAGACCCAGAGGCAGCGCAGATCATTTGATTCCGTGAAAGCGGCTCTACGTGCCAAGAAAATCGCCTACAGTATGATGTTCCCTGCCAAATTAAGAGTGGTGGATGGTGAAACGGTACGATTTTTCACTAGCCCTAAAGATGCTGCTACCTGGTTGGAGGCCTTGCAGCCGAGGGGATGAGGGGACATTCGCAAGGAGCGGAGGTACTATTTCTGGATAAGGGAGTGCTTCCTACAGTTCTGTGACTCGGCCCTACCGACATTGGTTGACTGTATGTTTTCCCCGAGTCTGTTGGAGATATATACGTTCTGACCATGTGGGGAGCGGTGGGGCGGCCTGCACATACATGTTGGGGACAGGGATTTAGTCTACGTTTTGACTCCTTGTTGGGCGTCCCTAGACTGTTCTGGGAACAACTGCCGCCCCCCGTGGTCAGGCTTGACGTGGGCTACGGTCCGCTGCCCCCTTGTGGGGGGGGAAACTTGTACGGCACTGCCCGGGTATGTGGAGCGGAGATGTCCCCGGCAGTGCAGTCCGGTGTCGCAACAGGCAGGGGGGGTCTGTTAGGAAGAGAATCTGTGGCTAAAGCTGACTTTCTGCACCTATGCAGGCATGTCTTGGATCTGCTAACCAGCGCAGGGGTCACTAAGGGTTAACAGTTGTGCAGGGTGATTTCATTGATTGGAGCCCAGCTGCCTTATTTAAACACCTCAGCAGCACACAGACTCTGCTGTCTGATCTACAGCGTGTGGTGTGTGTTCCTGATCTGCCTGTACTTTGTTTACCTGTTCCTACGACCCGGCCTGCCTGACCTTGCTGATTCCCACCTGCACCGACCCCTGGACTGCCTACGACCACCCTCCTGCCTAGCCCTCCTGTACTTCTGCTGCCCGCCTGTTGACGACCCTGCCTGAACCCGACCATCCATCTGCCTGCTCCTTCTGTACTGCACCGCCAGCCAGCTTCACGACCCGGCCGGTACGACCACGCTTCTTGTGCACGAGTGCACCTACGGACTTCCTATCAACACCAGTGACCCAGTCCGACCCTCGTGCCATCCTGCACTCCCGAGCCACCTGTCTACTCTACCAGGGGTTCCCGAGTCAGGGTCGTAAGGTAGGTTACCCACTGCATAAGTCAGACTCATCCACCAGGTACGTGACAGTATCAGACAGCCATGTCAGAGTCTGCGCAGGGGTCCTCTCCAACGAATGAACTCTGTATTCATCTAGCCGGCCTTACTCGGGCGGTGAAGGCTCTGCAGGATGACTACCTGCGACTGGAAAGTCAAGTCCAGGAGCTCGCCGCACCACCCGCATTGGGGTCCAACCCACTTCCTGATCACACCCTCATCACTCTGCCTACCGAACCTGAGGTACCCTTACCTGAACGGTTCACAGACGCTTGACAAGTCCATTCCCATGGAGTCCAAGCCATCCGTCTCACTACTCCCACACTAGTACTTCACCCAACCTGGGGTTACGCCCACCACGCCGCTCGAGGACCTGAACCGAAAGGTCAGCGTCCATCAGTAGGACGTCTCGGAAGTGGCGGGCTCATTCCGGCCGGTCTACTTATGTCTCAAGTAAGCAACCTCTCCTGGGGACGCGTCTGAGACTGTACCGACAGACTATGACAGTGCATGGACCACCTACTCAGACTGAATACGTCACCCATTGGATGGAATGCTGGGACTGAGCCCTTG
>BLSH010188307.1:0-12581 GCA_018402905.1 Glandirana rugosa | reverse complement strand
ATGTGTATAAGAGACAGATATATGGGCACAGTGCCATCCCTACAGTGCATAATATGGCCCTTACCTGGTGGTCTAATGGGGGCTCCCTGGTGGTCCTGGGCGGCCTCTCCATGACTTCCCTGGTGGTCCTGGGCGACCTCCTTGCGCTGTCCGGCGGGGGGGGGCTCCCTGGGGTCTTGATCCGGCTCCCTGGTGGTCCAGTGGGGTGATCCTGAGGGTGGCTGCGCTGATAAACGTTCAGCGCAGCCCCCCCTCATCAGCCGAGCAGCCGATCGGCTCTCCGCTGCTCAGGTCTGCAGACCTGAGCAGAGGAAAAGCCGATCAACGGCTCTTCCTATTTACACTGTGATCAGCCGTGATTGGTCACGGCTGATCACATGGTAAAAGGCTTCGGATCGAAGCCTTTTACCTCGGTCGGTAGTGCGGTGGGTCAGACTGACCCACGGCACCACCGATCGCCGCGATGCGCGCCCCCAGGGGCGCGCGATCGCGCATTATCCTGAGGACGTCAATAGACGTCCAGTCAGGATAATGAACCCCCCGCCCGGACGTCATTTGTCAATGCGCCGGGCGGGAAGTGGTTAAACAAAACGTCGGGTCCGACGTCAGGGAAAAATCAAAGTTTTTTTCGGCGTTTTGCATCGCCGTCAATGAGCGTCAGCGTCAAAAGGCGTTTTTTAAAAAAAAACATTCCTCTGCTATTTTTTTAACCAGAAAACATTGGCGTCAAAAACGCCGGTTAACGCCGGTGCAGCGTTAGTGAGCGTTTTACTGCTCCAAAAGCGCCAAAATGTTACAGCCTCGGAACGCACTGGTCCCGCGTTCTAATTACAGCTCACTAACGCCGACGCCTTCTACTGCTCAAAATCGTCTGCGTTTTTAGGGGGCCCTAGAATAACATGGAGAGCTGTAAAAAAACGCACGAAAACGTGGAGTTAAAAAACGCCCGTGTGTATGAGGGCTAAATGTTGGTGTGAGAGCTATGCAAAAGCAGATGCAAGCAATTAAGCTAACACACAGTTACAAGCTGTCTTACAAGGAATGCACATTTTATTTCTGAAACCCGAACAAATGATTATTCTACTATTCATACCATTCAAAGTGATGTATAGGTGGCCGTAATGATGTTGTCAGGTGTGAACAAGGGGGTTCTGTTGATTAATGATGACTCCAGGTAACCATGTAGATCAGGTGTTTCCTTAACCACTTCAGTCCCAGCACCTTAACCCTATATAAACCCTCTTAAGTCGCAGGGCTTTTTTCAGGTTTTGGACATGTGATAGATCATCTTAAAATTGCAGCTTTGTTTTGCAGTCAATCTTGATATTGTTTTTTTGGGGATGGATAGTATTTTCTTTTGATGCCATACTTTAGAAGTTAGAATTTTTTTTTTTAGAGATGAGAACAAAATTGTGAAAAACAAAAAAAAAGATTTTCCATTGAGTTCAGCCATATAAAAAAAGAGGAGGCACAGGGCTTTTTCCTTTGAAAATAGTTGAACAGAAAACTGACTGAAGTTTTACATGCTGAATTTCAGTTTGCACTTTTGTAATTAATGGTTCCATATTCGGGTTAAATAATATGGAAGCAAAATAAAATAAATTAAAAATTGTTGTTTCTTGTTTTTTTTTTTCCCCAGTTTATGTAATGATATTATAAAATAGATTATACTACTTCCTACCATAGAGATAAACATTTGAAGTCCAGCCTGGGTGACAACCAGCAATGAGCACAGCCACCCTGGGGCAAGAATTATGTTATTTGCAGGATTGCAAGGTGAAAAGAACACAAATGTAGCCAGAACATGGAAGGATTGTTTGGGGGTTTAGATACACTTCAACAAAACAAAAAAGACACTATAGTTCAGCCATAGAAAAAAGAATAAACTGTGCTAAAGTCCAAGATAAGCAGCAGCTAAAAAAACAAAAAACAAGATAAAATTATATAAAGCTGCACTAATAATGAATAATACACCGTAGTATCAGTCCATATAATGGTATGTCCTAAAAATTGGGGTAACTGTTGATCAGACACCCAGTGCACTTCAAACTTGTGTAAATCCACCACCAGATGGTAAGGGGGCTTACCAAACCCTGCTGGAAGCCAAGCATGGGATTACACCATCAGGATCGCTGTCCAATACGTTCACACAGTAACGAAGATCACTGTATGTACGTTCCCACAGTTATGAAGGTGTTCAAACGTTCACACGATAACATTAATGTATTCACTATCAGGCTGCTTTCCCATATATTCCTCGTTCCATTAGGCAATGGTTACCGCAAACCACCGACAGAGAAACAAAAAAAAGGGGCTCCAATAGTGAAGTACTGTATGTAAAATTTTAATTATGTATATAAAACACAGGGTACTCACATAGACGAAGCAAATGTCAGCAAGTAAACAGAATGAAAGCCGGCTCTTTCAAAACACATAGGTGATGTCAGTGCGCCCTCCCTAGTTCAGCCATAACTTGAAAAACCCTCTAGCTTTATGATCACTTGCATGTTTTTCTCTATGTGGTTTTGTATATGCAATACTGATCCTGTTAGGCTGGGTCCACACTGATGCGAATTGAATGCATTCAATTCACATGATAGGAGACTGTGACCGGCTGTCAATGGAGCCGGTTCACACGCCTCCTGGGCAGCCGCGGAGTGCATTGCACAGGGGTCCTGTGCGTCTTTGGCTTCATTTCAGGTGCAGATTCATGCAAAAATGTGGACCCCCTGTGTACAGGGACTGACCGGACCCCCTGCTGTGAGCCGCAGCTAGTGTGAGCCCAGCCTGATTAGTAGAACATTAGAAGCTATTTACCTTTGCAAAGGGAAAGTTCACTGAGCTTAGTAAGTAGGGTATTTTTTCCAATATGATTGGTTGTTCAAAGGGAACACAGGCACAGTAATAGTTCTTCCTGGATAGCATTAGGGCCCTTTCACGCGCATTCCATTCAGGTCCGCCTGAACGGACATTTAATGCAACACTATGGAGTGGCGGATGTCAGCGGAGACATGTCCACTGACACCCTTCGCTCTCCGATCCAATACTGTCCATGAAAAACAGACGGATGGAAACTAGGGTTGCCACATCATCCCTTTAATCCAGGACACATATTAATTACACAGGTTCTGTGGCTGATTAAGGTGGCAATTAAACTCACTTGGTGCCTTATCTGCATTAAATTAGCCTCAGAACCTGTGCAATTCATATGTGTCCTGGATTAAAGGGATGATGTGGCAACCCTAATGGAAACCCTATTTTCTATCCGTCTGTAGAATCGGATCGGATAGGAGCGAATCGGATGACAACGGACAGGTGGTCCGTTGTCACCCGATCCCCATAGAGCAAAGCGGGGCTCTGACAGTTCCATCTTCACTCAGTGAGCGGAGACGGAGCTGCCATCCATCGGCTCTGCAGGGATCGGCAGATCGAACCCCGCTGAGCAAAAACGGATCCTTCACACAAAAAGCCCGTGTGAAAGGGCCCTTAGGCCCCTCTCACACATACTGACCGTTCGTCTGTTTTTCATCCATCCGTTGACAGATGAAAAGTGGATGACAACGGATGATCATCTATTTTCATCCATTTATATCCACTTCCGTCAACATCTGTTTTTTTGAACGGATGAAAGCCCTATTTTTCATCCGTTAAAATAACGGATCGGACGAAAAACGGATGTAAATGGACGAACGCTCCGTTTTTTGCATGAAAAAATTACTCCGAGACTCAAGTGGTTAAGGACTCTAGCTGGTAGATGTAAAAAAAATGGATAAAAAACTTCATCTGTTTTTTCTTTGAAAAAAAAAGTGACTGAACTGACAGCGGCGGCTGGTGTATAAGGGGCGATTGGGCCTGCCGCTGAGAAGGAAAAAAAAAGAAAAAAAAGTCAGCCCGCCCCCCTGCAGTATATTGACTTTTCTTTTTTTTTTTCCTCTGCTCGTTGCTGTCAGCTGACAGCAAGTAGTGAGCCGATTGGTCAGTCATTAAAGTCTATGTGTGTGCACTGAACAGGCGCACACACATAGTCTGATTGGCTGCCCCTGAGCCATCAGAGCCAATGACTCTCTGTCACTGGATGCTGTTGGCGGGTCGGGACTGCAGCGGACGTGCTGGCTGCGTGATTATTCACGCAGGCACAGCACTCCGCCTGGACTTCCAAGCACACTGCCAGCATTCTCTCCGCTAGCGCTGCCTCTGCATACTGTCAGCCCGCTCTCCACATGCCGATGTCTGCAACACTGCCAGCCTGCCTATTAGATGGGGTAAGTGCGGGCCGACCTCAGGGGGGGGGGGGTGGTGGTGACTGTATACCCTATCTGGGACCCTGTATACTGCTACCTGGGGCTCTGTATACTGCCACCTGGGACCCTGTATACTGCTATCTTGGCTCTGTATACTGCCACCTGGGGCTCTGTATACTGCTACCTAGGACCCTGTATACTGCTACCTGGGGCTCTGTATACTGCTACCTGGGGCTCTGTATGCTGCTACCCGGGGGCTCTGTATACTGCTACCCGGGGCTCTGTATACTGCTACCTGGGACCCTGTATATTGCTATCTGGGGCTCTGTATACTGCTATCTGAGGCTCTGTATACCCTATCTAGGACCCTGTATACTGCTACCTGGGACCCTGTATACTGCTACCTGTGGCTCCGTATACCCTATCTGGGACCCTGTATACTGATATATGGTTATTCTGTATACTGCTATATGGTGACTCTGTATACTGCTACATGGGGCTCTGCATACTGTGATATGGCGACTCTGTATACTGCTATATGGTGTCTCTGCGAGTGTATACTGCTATCTGGTGACTCTGTATACTCCTATCTGGTGATGCTGTATATATACCACTATCTGGTGATGTTGTATCTGGTGATGCTTGGCTGTATACTCCTGACACAAGGGGTGGAAACTATTAGGGGTGGGCTTATGAGAAGTGGGAGGGGTCAAAAGGAAGGGCGGGGTCTGGCACTCCCCCATCCTAAAGTTTCACCAGCCGCCACTGTGAACTGATCAAACGAACGGTCCATATGTGTGAAAGGACCCTTAACAATCCAATTTGTTTTCATATACAGATTTTATATAGCCTTTTTATTAAATACTGGTGTGAGAGCTATGCAAAGGCAGATGCAAGAAATTAAGCTAACACACAGTTACAAGCTGTCTTATAAGGAATGCACATTTTATTTCAGAAACCTGAACATATAGGGCCAGTTCACATCACATGCAGTCCAGTACATTTTTTTTTCTGCATCAAAAATGCATGGAAGTAGGTTATATAGTTCCCAATTCACACCAGTGCAGTCAGTTCCATGGCTTTCCAGTTCTAGAAAAAAAATAGTAGAACATGCTGCATTTTTCCTGCACTGGACTGTACTGAAAAGCTGTAAAGCGCATCATAAAAGTACCAAAGTGCACTCAAACGCATAAAAACACACTGGACCCCAATACAGTGGAAAAAAAAACAGGAAAAAAGCATTGGAATGCATCCAGAAACGCATTAAAAACATATCAGAACATGCTAAAAACGTGCATGCAGAAACGCATCTGGAACGGATCTGAAGTGCATTTTTGTGTTGTGAACTAGCCCATGTACTTCCTGAGGTTGTTAGAAATGGTCATTCTACTGTTCATACCATTCAGCCTGGGTTCACACCGTAGCGATGCGTGAACCGCGATTCCAGTGCGGTTCCCGCATCGCATCTCTCCTGCTGGCAGTTCACACTGCTTTCTGTGAACCACTGCGGGTGTCAATACAATGTTAATGATGCCCCGAGATTGGTTCACAGATCACAGTGCGAACTGTGGATTCGGACAGGAATCGGATCGCATGGGTGAGAACACCCTTGCCATCTGATTCCAGTGTGGGAAAAAAAAGTCCCTGCACCTTTTTTGTGTGAATCCAAGGCAAGTTCAGCCATACAAACTGTATGGCTGAACTCGCATTGCACAGACATTGCATGTGATCAGCACTGCAGTGGGGGTGCAAATCACATGCGATGTCTGTGTTCGCTACAGTGTGAACTCGGGCTGAAAGTGATGTATAGGTGGCTGTAATTATGATGCCAGGCGTGATCAAGGGGTTCTGTTGATTAACCACTTGCTGACCAGCCACCGTCGATATACGGCTGCAGGTCAGCTGCCCTGCGCGAATCGCCGTAGCTGTATGGCGGTCCGTGCATGGGAGATAGCAGGCGTGTGCACAGTGATCACGAACAGCAATCTCTGCAATGCCCCTGCCAGCCCATCCTCCTACAGTTAGAACACAGCAAGGGAACACAGGTAACCCCTTTATCTCCCCTTAGTGTAAGGCCTCATTTACACTGCTGCTGGTAAGCGGTTTTGAGGCATTTGGGCGTTGTTTTCAGCTGCCCCTGAACTTTCCTCTATGTTATCTTATCAGTACATTTACACAGGGTCGTTTAAGGTCATTTCCAGGCAGTTGAGTTTAAAGGCTTTTTTTGTAACGCAAAAAAATGGGTTCAGAGGCATTTGAAATGCCAAACAGCTTGTAAACGCCGCTAAATGCATCTAAACGCGGTAACTCGCATCTAGGACCGTTTCGTTTGCAGGCGTTTCCATTAAAAAAAAAAATCTTTAAAAACGCTCCTAGACGCAACTAAACGCGCATGCAAAACACGGCAAAACGTCCGTTTTAGACGCCGGCTTCTAGCTGTCAAAAAAAATCATTCAGGGGAGGTTAAAATGGCGTCCCGTGTAAATGGAGCCTTAACCCCTTCCTTGCCATGTGTCATTTATACATTGATCACTGCATTTTTATAGGACTGATCAATGTAATAATGTCACTAGTCCCCAAAAATTGTCATTTGGGGTTAGATTTGTCCGCAATGTCGCAGTCCCGCTAAAAATCACAGCTCGCCACCATTACAGTAAAAACAAGAAAAAAAAGAAAAAAACAGTCCCTAAATCTATCCCATAGTTTATAGATGCAATAACTTTTACGCAAAGCAATAATATACGCCTATTGTGATTTTTTTTTTTTTTACCAAAAAGATGTAGAAGAATATATATCGGCCTAAACTGATGAATACATTTGTTTTTTTATATTTTTTTTTGGATATGTATCACAGAAAGATTTTTTTTTGTCACTCTTTTTGTTTATGATTAAATACCACCAAAAGAAAGCTCTATTTGTGGGGAAAAAAAAGGACTTCAGTTTTGTTTGGGTACAACGTCGCACGACCGTGCAATTGTCAGTTAACGCGATGCAGTGCCATATTGCAAAAAATGGCCTGGTCATTAAAGGGGAAATCCTTCCAATCCTTAAGTGGTTAATGATGACTCCAGATGAACATGTAGATCAGGTGTTTCCTTAACCACTTCAGTCCCAGCACCTTAACCCTATATAAACCCTCTTGAGTCCCAGAGCTTTTTTCAGGTTTCGGACATGTGATAGATTGTCTTACAATTGCTGCTTTGTTTTGCAGTCAATCTTGATATTGTTTTTTGGAGATGGATAGTATTTTATTTTGATGCCATACTTTAGAAGTTAGAATTTTTTTTAGAGATGAGAAAAAAATTGTGGGGAAAAATTTTTTTTTCTGTTGATTTCGGCCACGTAAAATTGTAAAAGAAGAGGCACAGTGTTTTTTTCCTTTGAAAGTAATTGAACAGAAAACAGACTGAAGTATTACATGCTGAATTTTGTTTTGCACATTTGTGATTAACTACTTCAGCCCTGGAAGGATTTGCCCCCTTTCTGACCTGGCCATTTTTTGTGATACGGCACTGCGTCACTTTAACTGACAATTGCGCGGTTGTACAACATTATACCCAAACAAAATTGACGTCCTTTTTCCCCCCACAAATATAGCTTTATTTTGGTGGTATTTGATCACCTCTCTGTTTTTTTTTATTTCTTGCACTATAAACAAAAAAAGGCTGACAATTTTCAAAGAAAAACATTTTTTTTACTTTCTTTTATAATCCATATCCATAAATAAATAAAACAAATTTATTCATCAGTTTAGGCCAATATGTTTTTTCTATATATTTTTGGTAAAAAAATAGGTGTATATTGATTGGTTTGCGCAAAAGTCATCGCGTCTACAAAATATGGGATAGATTTATGGACTTTTATTTATTTATTTTTTACTAGTAATGGCGGCGATCTGCGTTTTTTAGCTGGACTGCGACATTGAGGTGGACAAATCTAACCCCAAATGACACTTTTTGGGGACCAGTGACATTTTTACATTGATCAGCGGTCCGGTCAGTTTAGGCCAATATGTTTTTCTCTACATATCTTTGGTAAAAAAAAAAATAGGTGTATATTGATTGGTTTGCGCAAAAGTCATTGCGTTTACAAAATACGGGATAGATTTATGGACTTTTATTTATTTATTTTTTACTAGTGATGGTGACAAATCTAACCCCAAATGACCTTTTTTGAGGACTTGTGACATTATTACATTGATCAGTGCTATAAAAATGCACTGATCAATATAAAAATGACACTGGCAAGGAAGGGGTTAACACTAGGGAGCGATCAAAGGGTTAAGTGTGTTCCCTGGGTGTGTTCTGACTGTATGGGGGCTGGGCTGGCAGGGACATGACAAAGGTCACTGTTCCCGATGACTGGGAACAGTAGATCAATGTCATGTCCCCTGTCAGAACGGGGATCCTCAGTGTTTACATTGGCAGATCCCAATTCTGCCTCCGCATAGAGCGATCGCAGGTCACTGACGGACAAAGAGTCTGCGGTACCTGCGGGCACGCCCGCAATCCCACATGCACGGACAGACATACAGGTACGTCGGTTTGTGCCGGGGGTCTGACCTACCGCAGTATATCTGCATGAGCAGGTCGGCAAGTGGTAAATGGTTCTATATTAGGGTTAAAGAATATTGAAGCAAAAAAAAAAAATAGTGTTGTTTATTGGTTTTATTTTTCAGTTTATTATGTATATATGTAGGTAATTATATTATAAAATAAATTCTACTACTGTCTACCATGTAATAGAGATGAACAGAGGAAGACATTTGAAGTCCAGCCTGGGTGACAACCAGCAATGAGCACAGCCACCCTGGGGCAAGAATTATGTTATTTGCAGGATTGCAAGGTATAAAGAACACAAATGTAGCCAGAACATGGAAGGATTGTTTAAAGCGGGATACACACTATACAATTTTCTTTAGATGTTTTCCTTCAGATTTACCAAAACCATATAATATGAGGTCACACTTTCAATCTGTATGCAATCAGGCGGGCCCTTGCACTACATGGCTGGAGGTAAATCCAAAGGAAATCTAACAACAAAAGTTGTATAGTGTGTATCCAGCTCAAGGCCCCTTTCACATGAGCGGAGCCCGTTTTGACGGGTTCCGCTGCTCAGCAGGGATCCATCCGTTTATCCCCGCTGAGCCGGCGGATGACAGGACAGACTCTGCACTCCGCACCGTGCAGAGACTGACCTGTCACAGCTCCATTCTCCTCTATGGAGGATCGGATGAACACGGATCGTCTGTTCGTGTGCATCCGATCCGATCCGCCAGGCGGATGGAAAATAGGGTTTCCATCCGTCTGTTTTTGGCGGATCGGAGCGGATCGGGTGTCAGCGGACATGTCACCGCTGACATCCGTCGCTCCATAGAGGACAATGGAGCGTCCGTTCAGGTCCGCATGAAAAACTGACAGGCGGACCCGAACGATCCACTGGTGTGAAAGAGCCCTTAGGGTTTAGATACACTTCAACTAAAAAAAAAATGACACTATAGTACTGCCATGACTTGAAACACTCTCTAGCTTTATGATCACTTGTATGTTTTTCTATATGTGGTTTTGTGTATGCCATACTGATCCAGTTACATAGTGGTTATGATTTACTAAAACATTAGAAACTGTTTACTTTGCAAAGGGAAAGTTCGCTGAGCTTAGTACGTAGGGTAAAACTGTGCTTACATCAATCAACTAATCATGCACTGGCAGAAATATGATTTTTTTTTCCCAATATGATTGGTTATTCAAAGGGAACACAAGCACAGTAATTCTTCCTGTATAGCATTACCAATTCACGGTTTGTTTTCACATACAGACATTTTATTTATTATTTATTTTATTTATATTTTATTTTATATAGCCTTTTTATTAAATGTTGGTGTGAGAACTTTGCAATAGCAGACTCTAAAATAAAGTTACAAGCTGTCTTATAAGGAATGTGCAATAAGTAATCCGCTTTTATTTTTTTAATGAAAAATATTAAATGAGGTTAAAATTCTGAAAGCCAAACATATATTTCCTGAGGTTGTTTAGAAATGGTCATTCTACTGTTCATACCATTCTAAAGCCTCGCACACATGATGCAAATTTCGGACGACCGAACGTCCGTTTTTTGTTGGATGATTGTCTCATACGAAAATTTTCGCACGACCAAATTCAACGTCAGAAGTGACGTAATGTGCTTTGTATGTATTTTTTCGTTTCCAAGCATGAGTAGTCGTGATTGTACAATTTTTTTCGTACGAAAACCGCACTAATGATACGAAAATTGGACGTTGAGTTGCCGTACAAAAAAAATTTACTAGTCTGCACATCCGGCTTTTGTCTTCCGAAAAATCAAAATCAGCTGTCGAAAGGAGCATACTAACGGTAAAAATTTGGGACGAGCGGTCATTGTACGAAAATTCCCGTCCGAAATTCGCATCGTGTGTACGGGCCTTAACTGGTATATAAGTGGCTGTAATGATGTTAAGTTGATGTATTCTCATTACTTCTCTGTCTGCTATCAGGTGTGAACAAGGGGGTTCTGTTGATTAATGATGACTCCAGGTGACCATGTAGATCAGGTGTTTCCAGTCCCAGCACCTTAACCCTATATAAACCCTCTTGAGTCCCAGAGCTTTTTTCAGGTTTAGGCCATGTGATAGATTGTCTTACAATTGCTGCTTTGTTTTGCAGGCAGTCTAACCAATCTTGATATTGTATTTTGGGGATGGATAGTACTTTCTTTGGTAGTATACTTTACGTATTAAGTTAGATTTTAATTTTCTTTAGAAATGAGAAAAAATGGTGAAAAAAAAATCTGTTGATTTCAGCCACATACAAACTGTAAAAGAGGCACAGTGTTTTTTTCTGGAAAAAAAAATGTTTTTTTTTTTCATTTGTTTTGAAGCAATCAATAACAAATTAACTTGTTTTTGGTGTAGAAACATACAAAATATAGGATTTTTTATTTACAAAGCACACTATAACATGACAACAAAGGCCCTTTCTTTGAAAATACAGTAAAACCTTGATTTGAGAGCATTTTGCAAGACAAGCTAGTTTTTTAAATAAATTGTGACTTGCTATACAAGCAGTGTCATGTCACAACTGAGTATAAAAAAGAAGAGAGGTGCCTCAAAGTGCAACAATGTGTCTTTTTACGCACGCGCAGAGTTCCTTCTAGCTCTTTCAAGAGCCAGCAGCTGTCAAGTATCAGATATCTCATCACCAGGGACTATTACCACTATTACCACCATTGATGGACTTTATTGCTTTCTTTGGCTAAGCCCTTCGTAAATACCTCAAAAGACCAATATTCAATCAGTGCAAAGAATACCCTTATGTAAACCACTAAACTGTGTGCAATCTCAACAACTAGTGTGCAAATTAGTGCAATAAGTGCAAATGTGCAATATAATAAATCTAGCTGCTGCAAACACTGAAAAACGTGTTTCGCTTCATATTGTTAACATATATCACCGTGCAGTGCTCCACTGCTAATATCAACCTCAATTACTTTATTCAAAATCTCATAACAATAGCCCTAATATCAAACAATTCAAAAAAGTGGAAAATGTAGAAAAAATACGTATAATTGTCCTTGGTTAGTTGCCACCACAAATCTTGGTTGATGAATATCCCTAAAGGACAGTTTATGTGGATACGCAGAAACAGTACTAAAAAGGTAGAGTTCCTTCAACAAGCAGAGGTATTGAGTGAGAGGTTCAAGGAAAAAAGGTTATGATAGAGAGAAGATAGAAGAGGTGAAAATTGAATTATTAAATATGGATAGAAAGGTCCTAAAAACCTAAAAAAAAAGAGTCCCTTAACCGCTTGCCGACCGCTGATCGGCATTTGACGGCAACAAGGTGGCTCTATTGCGCAAATCGCCGTCATATGACGGCGGACGCGATCACGAGCCGTGTGCGCGAGCGTCCCCTAGGCGCCGGCGCTGCAACAGCATTTGATACAGGGCCTTTCAATCTACAGGGCCAGGCCAATGATTTTTGGCCTGGCCCTGTAGATCGGTCCTGCCAATAACATTACTCCTCTGCCTCTGTAAATGTAAACAGAGGCAGAGGAAGTAAGCTCCCCTTCCTCCCTGAAGCCCTTTTCGGTTTCAGCGAGCAAGAAGAAGCATCAGAAACGTGAGTTGCACAATCACCACACTGACACCAGGTCACATAGGCACATTTAACACCTTGATCGCCCCCCAGTTAACCCTTTCACTCCCTGTCACCCCGTCACAGTATCACATAGTGCAGCGATCAGATTTTTAGCGATCGCTGTACTTGTGACCCTTGTGACACTAAATCAGTGTTAGGTTAGGCTAGTACTAGGCCTAGTTAGGTGA